>JANIJH010000003.1:62421835-62438837 GCA_024520975.1 Erythroxylum areolatum
AACATTTCTTGCAACACAGCTGAATCAGTCTGGAATGCACTCTCATTTAAGCCTTCTTCAACTTTCAATTGCTGATCATCTCTGTTTGTGACTTGAGTACCTGGTTCCGTGCTTACACAAACTGCTGGCTTTTGCTCTCCTATCTTTTTCTCCTCCCTACCTTCCTCTGCAAGTGTTATATGCTCTGGGAATCCTTCATACATTGTCTGTGTCTTTGGATGCTGGACAGTTCCTAAGGGAAAATTGGAAATATGGACCCTATTTGAAGAAACTTCACAATCCGTTTGTTTCACTTCCTCTCCAAGAACTTGAGTGGAGTGACATGAAGTCGTTGGATGCATATAAGTGAAGCCTTCTGTTTGAGTAGTCCCATTAGCATCGTCAACTTCCACCCGCTGTTCTGTAATGATAGTTTTTCCCTCTTGGAGCAGGCCAGCTTGTCCAGGATCATTAACTTTTCTATCAACTCCAATTCCCTCCTCTACCTTAGCAAAATCACTATTCATTTCAGAACTCAGAAGCACATTGCCCATAGTGGGTGTGGCTTCACCTCCAAGAATTTGGGTAGCTTGAAATGAATTTTGTGAATCTGCAAATGCATTACAGTGATTTTCAGTGCTTTCATTGCATGTCTCGACCATTCCCTGCAGTTCTTCCACTGAAAAATAAAAATTGCCATGAAAAACATCATTGTCCATACCTTCAATATTAGGACACGTAATCTCCTGGCTGTCCATCAGTCCAAGTTTGGACTCAATAGTGGTTTGTGCTTGGTCCTCCAAAGGTTTGGAGGGTGCATTATCAATGTCATCCTTCTCTTTTGAGACTGAATCTCTTTCGGGACAGTATATTTTGTCCTGCAAAATACTATTAGTAGAGGCAGGGTCATCTTTGATGAGAGTATGCTCCAACGCATTACTAGAAGGTTCTTCAGCATGTGTATTTGAAGCTTCAGTTTTGACCAACACACCCTCCTCTTCACCAACAGCATAAGCTACATTGGAATCTTCCACTACATTTGCAGAAGTCAGATCTGCAATTTTAGTTCCAGGATCTCGACTTTCTCCACATAATACATGAGCCTCCTGTTTCTTTGATTCTTCCACTGGATTTTCTCCAACGCCGTCTACTTCCATAGCACACTCTGAAGGCTTGTCAACCAACTCAGGCATCTCTTCAACAACAGCTCGAGTTTCAACTAGTGAGCAGTCTAGAGACATTGAAGCACCTCCTCCCTCATTTTCAACACTTCCATTCTGACCTTCACTTTCAGATACCCCTAAATTTCCAGAACCAACACCCTCAACAACATTAACACTACAACTCTCTGCACCTTCCTTCCCCAATTCTCCTTCCAAAGCCTCTACCATCGAAACAACCACAACTTCTTCAGCTTGAACTTGAGTGTCACCTTCATTCAATGAAGACGTCTCAACTATACCTTCCATTCTACCAGGCTGTCGCTCAGCATTATCAATCTCAATCTTCTGTGAACTTTTATCATCAGTCTTACCACCTCCACCAACATCACTGGCCAATTCTCCATTCAACAAATCGCCAACTAATTCACCTCCTTTAGATTCTTCAGCCCTAGAAGAGCATCCGATCTCAACATCAGTTCCCACATTCACCACGTCAGCTCTTGAATCCTTAATAACTTCTGCACCCAATTCACCAACCAGAGCACTCCCACCCTCTAAATCTTTTACCTCTCTTTCCAAACCCATCTCGGTTGATCCATCACCGTCATTAGCTGCTTCCCCACTCGAATTACCTCCACCCCCATCTGCAGAGTCTCGTATACAAACACTATCAACGTAAGTATCAGAACCCGTAACCCCAACCATTATATCAGCAACATTACAAGACCTCCTGTCCACTACCACAACTTGACCTTGCTCCTGCACATCACTGGAAACCGACACATCAAGTCGGGTTTTCTCACCATCAAAAACCTTATCAACATCTTCCCTAACCTTCTCTGTGTTGGACTCTTTCGAAGTATCACTAACAGAAATACCGTTCTCTTTGTGTTCATCCATCTTAAACACTATCTGGGTCGATCTCAAAATCCACAAAAGATTGCTCCTTCATCACGAACAAGAAAATAAACGACATCAAGAGAATGATAAACCCTAACAACAACCCAAAGAAGAAAGATATAAAAAAAAAACTGAAATTTTTATAGCTACAATCAAGAAGACGCTTTAGACAAACAAAAGAAGCACTTCTGAAAGTTGAATTCCAAGAAACGGGTGTGTTGTAAGTGAAAGATCGTTCGTGTACCTGTTCCTCTAGATCTTAGTATCAGTGGTGAAACTACTAATAAGTCATTGCAAAGTGTTGTGTACTTTAGGGGGTCTAAACTAAAGGTCGACAGAAATGTTTCTTTCTGTCTTTTTCCACCCTTTTGGTGATTGGTCAAGACTCCCTCGCCAGTTCTTTTCAGTTTCTTCAATGGCCATTAGTTGTTTGTGAAATTTTACAAGTGTCACCTTTTAGGGGTGATATACTTTCTTAAAGTTAGGGTTTCCAATGTTAAAATGAGTTTCAAATACTGAATTGAGCAAGCTTAAGCTAACCAATGTTAATTTAATTTATTTTTAAATTATTTTTAAATTTAAATTAATTTTTTATCAAAAAATTCATTCAAATAACACGTAAAAACGTAATTAAAATTAAATAATAAATAATTGACATTTAGACTTAGCGTGATTGATCTAATTTGAGTTTAACCACATTTTAACCTTTTTTTTATTTTTGAGCTTTAAATTGGAGACAATCAACTCAATTTCGATAAATCTTAATCCAAAATTTTAAAATTTTTAAATAAAAATGATATTATTTTTAAAATTTAGATTAAAATAATTAAATTTTAGTCGAATTTAATCGAGCTCAATTTGAGTCGTGAGTTTTTGAATAGTTCAAATTTTAGTCCGAACCTATATTTGAATATAAAGGACTAAGTTTAATCCATTTTAATACCAACCTTAATTAAATACTTATTTTTTATTAAAAGATAAAGTTACAAATATTACATGACACTTTTTAAGGGATTAGACCAAATTATGTTATAGTTTTGTTACATTATAAGACATTCTTTTGGTAATCTATTAATTGCTTAGACTTTTTAGGAATAATAAGTTTAAAATTGTCTAACCTTTAAAGATTTTTTTTAGAATCAATTTCTTTAAAAATTTTCAATTCAGTGATCAATCTTTTAAAAATTTAACAATTCACTTTTTGAAAAATATTTTTAATAATGCGTCATTTCCACTGACTATCATATCAAAACATACACGTATATATATGTTGTTGTTGTTATTATTATTGTTGTTGTTATTATTATTATTATTATTATTATTATTATTATTATTATTATTGCTATTACTATTATACGACGATAACGACTATTACCACCACCACAACAACAACAACAATTATTATTATCATCATCATCTTCATCATTGTTGTTGTTGTTGTTATTAATATTTACTTTATTAATAATATCATTATCAACTCTCTCCTTCTTCATCTTTTTCTTATTATTTTTTTATTATTGTTAGTATTGTTATTTTTATTATTTATTCTCCCCCTCTCTCTTCCTCTCCCTATGTCTCTCTGACTCTCTCTCGCTTTCTCAGTCTCTCTCTCTTGCTTTATTTCTTTTTTTGTGGGTCATTTGAAAATAGTTTCTCTACTGATTAGGGATAAAGCTATGTACTATACTCTTCAGACTTTATGTAACAACATAATTCATACTAAGTGTTGTTGTTGTTGTTCAAATCATATATTTTATTTAATTAACAATTTTAATATTAAAAATAAAAAAACTTAAGAATTCTCCTAAAAATTTTATAAGATTCCATATTCAACAACTCTAATAGTTAGAATTCACATATTTTAAAGAATTTATGAAACTCAAAATTTCAAATTTTGAATACTTGATTTTACAAAGTTTATTCGATATTTTAATATTTAAAAGGTTGATAGAAAATTTTATACTTATTTGACTACTTTTATCCACATAAAATATTAAAAAATTGTATTAATTTTTAATAATGTTAATGCAACTGAAATAATATACATAATTGACTAATCTCGAATGTTTGAACTGATTATAGAAGTTGTCATAATAAGAATGGTATTATTAGGTTGGGTTAGGCCTGTATTCACCAAAACCCATATATATCATGAAAATTTTTGTTTGGGCTCATAGTAAGCTCAAAACTTGATCGATCTCAAGACTTGTAGCTTGAACTCAGGGGCGATTGGATTTGAGTCGTCCAAATGTTGATTTAATTCAACTAAATGTAATTAACATTTTATTTAAAATTTTAAAAATAACATTATTTTATTCAAAAATTTTGACTTTTGGTTTTGAATTGAACTAAACAAATTTAAATTTAAATCTAATTCAAAGTTTAAAAAATAAAAGAAAAACTATAACTTGACTCAAAATTCAATCAACTTGAATCGAACATGTTAAATGTTAAATTGTCCTCTCTAGCAATGCTAATCATAACCAAATAAAAACTACTCAAAGTAATGATTGAGAGGGGGGCAAAAGGAGAGAACTATTAGAAAATGCAAGCTTTAAATGAAGCAAAAGTTCCATGGAAGCCAGAACGTGCACTACCTATTCCAGTTCCGAACCTCCGAGTGACAATGTAGGTAGTAGTTGAATCTTGCTACCTTCCTCCTCCCCCACCTCATCTTTCACCAACTGAAACTCTCATTCTTTCCACCATTTTCCCCTTGTCTCCCATTAAAGTCCTCCATCCTCCTCCTTCATCTGCTTCAGGTTTTAGTCCAGGGGCATTGTTGTCTTTGCTACCACAAGACTTTTTCCTGCCCACTTTTCCTTACCATTATTAAACCAATACACCCTGCCAAATTTCTGCAACTCTGCTACTTACCAAAGCTAGCTTTGATTCCTTACAATGACAGACACCACACCCTCAAACCTATCCAATTTACCCTTTTTACCCTTGAGCAATTCTCCATCTTCATCATCTACACCTCCACCACCACCTCCCCTTGCACATTCCTTTGCACCATCGATCCAAAAAATTGTTAACCTTTATGAGAACCCCTCCTCCCCCTCCTAATCCTCTTCAGGCCAATTCTCCTCACCACCCCTCTTTAAAAATACCCCTCCCTCAACATTTGTTTACTCCCCTAAAAAGACAGATCCAACAGAAGGAGTTTCTTCTATAAGAACTAGGAAGGCATGGAAACAGGTTGTGGGAGAAAATTCTGATTCTCCCTCAGTCTTCAGTCCCCTCGTGGAGATTAAAGGAAAACTAATGGTGGCTCCTAGTCTAGAAATTCTACTGGAAGGAGCTAGGACATGAGAGTCAATCCTAGTTGGGTTTTTCATGGATAAAAGACCAGACTTTCCAGTGATACAAGCTTGGACTCAAAGGAACTAGAAAGGAAGAGGACTAATGGAGGTAATGCTCACTGAGAAGGACAACACCATATTCACTTTCTCTTCAAAATCAGAAGCACATAAAGTAATTGAAGAAGGCCCTTAACACATTTCATAACTCCCACTATTCCTTCAAAGTTGGCAACTGGGAATGAAATTAGAAAAAATTAGAATGAACAGCATTCCTTTATGGGTGAACATTCACAATATTCCTCTAGAATATTGGACTACCAAAGGATGGAACATGCTAGCTAGTTATTTGGGGAAACCTATATATATGGATGAGAACACTGCTTTGAGGAAAAGGGTTGGTTTTGCCAGATTGTGTGTGAGCATGGATATCTTAAACGAAATGAAGGATTGCATTCCTATCTTAAGGTTGGCAAATGAGCATTCACTTAGAGAGGACAGAGTTTTGGTTACATACCAATGGAAACCATCGCTGAAAGCTCAAGGTAAAGAATGGAAACCTACTGAAAAAATCTTCACTAGAGGAGACTATTGGGAAGTGATGGGAATAATACAGTGTGATTCAGAGGAAAAGAAAGAGGGAGAAAAGAATGAACAGGTTGCTGAAAACATTGAACCTATTCAGTTGGAAAAAGATCCTCTTAAAATTGGGGGAAGCATTTAAGAAAAAAATAGTCTAGCTATAGACGGAAAGATAGAATCAGATCTGATTTCTTTGGCTGATCATAAAATTTCTCAATCGGACAAGGAAAGGAATGGGCTGGAAACTAGTGTTACTAATCAAGATGAAGGAGTCTCTAATCCCTAACAGAATGAACTAAGCCTTCAAAAGGCTGCATTGCCAAATGGTGGACCTCAAGAGGAGCAGCTTAAACAGGTGACTTATAGGAAAAGTAATAGGAGCAGTATGAAAGGCTCCAAAGGTAAGATGTAGCACCCCACTCTTGCAAGACACGTACCTGACATCCATGATGATATTCAAGTACGTACCCCGCAAGGGTGACATGCTAGAACGATCAATCAGTCAAAATTCATTACAAAACTTTTGTTTCTTTCACGTAAGCGGAAACCACTAATCAAATCGGGCCCATGTTATTTAAAAACATTGCCATTTACAAGTTACAATTATTACAAACATTAGTATACAACAATCACTTGGGCCCATTTCAGATACAAAACACTTGAAATCATAAAGTCATTTCATTATCAAATCATTTACATACACTTTGTATAATTTTAGCGAAACATACTTCAAAAATAAAATCATTGAAGACGTATGAAGGTGCAAACTGATCCCGACCCTTAATCCATATCTGACCTCAGTGGATATACTTCATTTAGCCTAATTGAACAATTCCTCATAACTTGAAAAGCCACATTACAATTTTGATAAGTTTTGTAAACTCAATGAGTGAACCATCATTGATGATTTTACCGGATTACATACAAACATCACATATATCACATATATTCATTTAGATCTTATATACATTCTGGATATTCACACAACATGGTATATCATATAATCACACAATTCACATAGCCAAGTATAATAAATAATTCATAACAATTTATCATTCATTTCAGCTTTGCAAATCATTCATGAATTTCGATCTTATATGAATACTATATGCATGAGACTCACGTTCGTTCTTATCGTTGTGACTGAGTACCTATCACATACTTATATAAATATTGGCCCATAGGGCTCAGTCAGAACAGAATCACGGAGCATAGCTCTACATGCACACACATATATCACAGAATAAAGCTCTACGTGCAGAACATATATCACGGAGCAAAGCTTTACGTGGAAGTACTTCATACTAGCTATTCAAGTCACAACGTCTTTATGTGAGCATGCATTTTATAAAATGCATCAAATACTGATTAGGCCATATTAGACAATCACATATGATGTTCAATCAGAAACTCATAATCATCGGATCTAAGTCCGACATTCAATATTCGTTAAGAATTCACATATCATATAGGATTTCACATCAAATCAGAACACTTCCAATACATGCTCAACTTTCAAACTCCTCGGACTTCAAGTCCAGAATTTAGAAATAAATCATAAGTAGTTCAATAATATTGGAAGTTTAAACAAATCAAATCAATCCTAGGAAATCATCTAGGTTAACTCACATAACGCTCCAATGTCTATCTGGCGTCCACTTGGCTCCTCTATAACATACACAACACATTCACAAATACCACATTGTTGCACAAATGCAAAAGTATTCCTTTTCTTATTTGGTGGTCATGGCATATAATTTATTATTTGTTTTCTTACATTTATTTTGTTTTTAGTAGAATCTACCTTATTTAGTATAGTTGATACTAATTTAATGGACCCAAGTTCTTGGACATAGAATATGTTTAAAAAGATTTCTTAAAAGTTAGATAGAAAATTGTATGTCCATTATGTTATTGTGCTATAATCATTGTTGAGGATTCGGTAACAAAGTTGTAGAGATATGTCAAAATCATATAGATGACAAAATATATTGACATTTTGAGTTGATTAATGTCTTGTAAACTTTGACGAAGATATGTAAGATGTATGTCAATATCATAATAACAAAATGTAAAGGGTTGCATGGAGTAAGGTTGAAATGTATAGTACCATGTTGGAATTGTTTCACTTAATTTAGCCTACTAAAAGCATAATTATGGACTACAATTAAAGGCTTTGCTATAGTATGATAATAGTTGTCATTAAAAGAAAACAATTGCATGACTTTTCTTGCTTATATGTGATATGATAGAGATCATATGTATTTCTAATTCACGCTTATAAGTATTTGATACTGAATTAAGATTAAGCATTATTGTAATGTTCAATGCATGGTTAGAAATAGATTATTAAGTCAAAGTAGTTGATCAAAGTTTATGTAAATAGTTTGTATATATGTTGGATTAAATGAGACTTATGCTTAACATAAATGGTAAGAATAAAATGTTAGATAACCAAGACAATCCTGTTATGCCATGTTGGTTAAATCAATAAAACGAGAATCATAAAGTTACATACAAGGATATGTGTATCCTTTATGAAACTTGTAAAGTTGAAGAATAACCAAATCAACCTTTGGTGAAAGGATGATGATGGTATTGATTTGTTAAATTTTATATATGTGATGTATTAGATGGAATAACAATTCATAAAAGGATAATATTATATTTTATTATATTACTAATGACTTTATGTGATATAGTCATATGTATTAAATAAAATGATGATTTAAAATTTTGAAAGGTTCAAACTGTTTAATCTAAGTAGAAATTAAACATTGAGAATGCTGAAGCACATCGATGAGATCGTTGTGGTAAGTTTGAAATTATCGGTTATCTATAGGGAATGAGATTCTCTAGTGAGTATCTTCGCAACAAAATTCTATAAAGGTATGGATTTATGTAAGGAGTTACATACAATATGAGATATTGAAGGATGCAATATTATTTCTTTTATAGCGATGCCTAGTACAATAATTCACCTTCTATAGTTCCGGTTGAATCAATTAGTTAGATTTCATATTAGATATGAAATGCTAAGTCTTTGAAAGGCTCTAAGTTAATGATTCAAGGATGTGATGCTTAATTAAAGCATAGATATATAATCCATTAAGTTTAAAATTAAGATAAGTAATAAAGGGTTATGAGATATCCAAAAGATTGGATATAATCTTACAGACCTATTGAACAAATTGTTTGATTCAATGTATACTTATAAGAGAACGATTCTCAAGATAAGTAGTAGGAGTAAGAAGGAATTTAAAAGGTTTAAATCCCATGACTATACATCTAATTGGAACTTATGCCTTTAATGATACATTTGATGTATAGTTGAAAGGCTACGAGATATTGCAAGATTCACTTTCATGATGAATTCAAAGAGTTTGTTTTGGAATTGATTGTGAATTTATCACTTCTATAAGAAGCTTAGTGGAAGTATAGTTGTCCTCTTTAGTAGGAGTATGTGGAGACATATTGCTCACAGAGAACAATAGTTATAACTTTCAATTGTTAAACATATAATTGTCCAAGAACAACTCTTGTTGGATATGAAAAGGTAACAACTTAATTCTGGGAATAAGATCTATAGAGATAGATTGGACGTTGTTAACTTATTCTAAGTCCAAGTGCATAGATAATGTACTAAAAATATTTAGTATTTGAGATATCATATACTTATGAAGTATTAAAGATATCCATTACTTTATGTATGAGTTAATATTAGAGTTCAATATGATAAGGATATAACTTTAGAAGTAAATCCAAATTAAGGTTTATTTACTTAGAACAATATCATTTAGGAATGGAAGGTTTCCAATGTAGCAATGGTTGTTGATTGAGCCATAATACTTTTTTCATTTATAGGAAATGACTAATTGGATCAACAAGTTCTTTAGTGAACTTGATGGAGTTTCTTTGCATTGTTCAAGACAGTAATATACTGCAGAACAGAGCCATTAGACATGCATAAGGAGCTAATGTCTCGTCAAAGATCCAATAATGTGTTTAGGCAAATGTTCTTAATCATGATGATAATTAAGATAGGAGTTGTAAGACTTAAGTAAGTGCTCACTATAGAGAATCTTGTAGAATCCTCTCATTAAGCCACTACTTAAGTAGTAGAATAATCGTCATATAGTGATATGGTATAAGATACTTAAACGATTGGCTTAGTGCAAATGGGAGATTGTTGGTTTATGCCCTACAGCTGTGCAAGTGGGAGATTGTTGGTTTATTCCCTACAGCTAATCGCTTTGGTTGTAGTTTAGTGACAAATTATTTAAAAGCATTCTTTATCTTATACATATTTAGTTGTATATGATAAAGTCCATGGGATAATTGTATATTGCAAATAAAATTATAATAAGATTATAATTATGATATTCATATTGCATTTATGTATTATTCCTAAATGTTTCTAGTCATTGTTCTATTAAGATTGGACATTAATAAAATGGAAAAAGATTAGCACACGTTTTGTTTTTCCTTATAAAAGAAGTAGTCGATCTCATAGGCTAAAGTATAGAGATACTTAAACAAACGTGTGGGTAATTGCTAGAGAACAAGTTTACTGAACAGACTCGATATGAAAAATCTATTTGGAACATTACTTGTGTGTCTATGAAATTCTCATGGTGATGATTGTATAAGTGATCCTTTGACTTGAAGTCATCAAAGTTATCTTGTATAGGGATTGTTATGTTTTGATACTACTAATGATCTATTTTATCAAAAGTTGTTTAAACAGTAGTAATTAGATGTAGCATGAACTATATGGAGATAGTTGAATGATCAAGATAAGATTTATCACCCTAAAGTAATTAGGGAGAATGTTCTGTTGTTCTCGATTAATATTGATTCAAAAAATTCTTGGCCAAGATAGAATGATATTTTTTAAACAGCTTACAAATATCATTAATTGAATCAAGAGCTAATAGCGGAGAACTAATATAATTGGACTCAAAATAGAGTAGACATTAGATCCATGCTTTATGTCTAATTGAAACATTGGTTGATGAAACGATTGAATTATATGAAAAAATCATGCACGGAAAAGTTAGCCAAAACTACTTTGACATTCCTAAAATATTTAGGTGGTCATGATGCTTTGCTAGATGTCAATTTTGATCTATGATTATAAATTGTTTAATTGAAGAATTAAAAATAAATTAAAAGGAGTTTTAATTTACCTAATTCTAATTATGAATTAGAATTATAATTTATAATCATTGCTAATATATTTGAGAACCTGATGGGTCTCACATATAGAATGGGTTGGAGAGAACAAAGTTGATTTAATCAAGTTGGACTTGATTATAAAGTTTGAGAAACTTTATGATTAAATATAAGATATTTAACAAATAAGGATCCATATAAGATATTGAATCTTATTTGGGCATAATTGGTATTTAATTAGAATTATTTGTAATTTTAATTAAAGTTTAATTGAAATTAATATTTAATTTTAATTAAATTACTAAAACGTCCAAAGCTTATTATAAATAGGCTTGAGCTCTATGAAGCTAGCACTTCATGCTTAACCCTCTCTGTAAAAGTTACAGAGTTCTCTCAACCTATTCTGTGGATACCGTTAGAAGCCGGATACTTATGCGGTTATGGTGGTTGAGACAGATCAGTTTCGAAAATGGTTCGAGTGACACATCAAGATAAAGATCAAGCTTTAGAATAAGGTACGAATTAAATTTTCGCTTTATTTTGATTTATGTTAATCATTTTATAGAATTAAATAGATCTTGATTTTTGGGAAATCAAAAGTCACGAAAAGTTTATTGATTATTTCGCTGTAGTTCGGATCAAATCTCAACCCAATTTTCCAACAAGATGATAATTGTCTGGTCAACTCTTTGTTTCACTAAAATTTAATATATGATCTGACTCTATTCGTTTTTGACCCACTGAAATGCTGAATCTTTCTTTTTTCCTTTGCTGCGTATTGATTTTTTCCCTGGCCTTTTATTGGTTTTACACCTGAGTTAGGATAAAGATTTATTTTTTTGTCTCAGTAGTTAATAGAGTATGCAGTATGCTTTGTCGTATTTTCACGGGAGTCTATTCTTTGGCTAGTTCTCATAGGTTATGTGTAATGTATTGAGGTTTTTAGAGATTGATTGGTGCTCTTTCTTGAAGAATACTCACGGGTGTTCTTTTTATTCCTAATGATAATTTGGAAGATCTCTTTTGCTACAAAAGAAATCGATGCAGTTGAATGGGAAGGACATTCGTGAAAAAAATATTGGTAGGGACCGTGCTAGGCATATATAAAGATAACATATACAAATCAGAATCAAAGAAAATTGTACTTAAATCTGTGGATATTTTTGGTTTTGGGATTGGACATGAACTAAATAAGAAGCTGAAATATGCTGAAGATGTATCTTCTGCTGTGATTTTTGGCAAAGAACTTGTGAATTCACCAACCAATGTACTCACTCCTGATATGTATTGCCCCCATATGAGCTGATCCCATGGAGTTTTGTATATACTGTAGTGACTGATTATCAAACCAATTACATTTTTTATGCCTTAATAGTCACACACAGAGATGCAGATCTGCATGGGTGTGTTTTAGTCAATAACTCCCTTTTTAATTGTGTGCAATCATTTCTATGTTACAGTGGTACTGGCCGAAGAAGCTTCAAAGATTGCTTCTACATACAGTGATGTTCTTAAGGCCAATATCTTGACTGCAGAACAGTGTAAAGAATTGAAAATGGGGTCTTATTTGGGGGTCGTTGCTGCTTCTACAAACCCCCCTTATTTCATATATTTGTGCTACAAACCTTCAAATGGATCTATTAATGCCAAGTTGGTCTTGGTTAGAAAGGGATTGACTTTTGACACGTGATTATAGATATCTGAGAAGAGTCATCTTTAGTTCTCACATTTGAGAGTAGGTGGAAGAGGGTATGCATAGATTTCCAGAATTTGTGGTACTTTTTAGTTGTATAAAGATTTATTTATGATAGAGGAGGAAATTGGAGCTATTGATTGTCTAATGATGATGCATTTAATTTGAAAGTAAGTGTATAACTTACAGAATAGTTATATTTCAATCTCTAATTTAATGTAGTATTTGGGTTTAATTGATCATGTGTTCAAAGTTGATTATTTAATATTTACAAATTTATTGTATCTTTTTCTAATATCATTTAATTATTTAATAGTTCTTTTGTTACCAAAAGAAGTATAATTATCTTAAATTATTATATATAAACAAATAGTAATTTAATAAAAATATTTTATAATATAATATTTTATTACAATTTTATATAATTTTTTAATAATATTCACAAGTTAATTCTATTACTCATTTTAAATTAAGAGATCAAATAATTTTAAATTAAGTAATTAATAAAAATATTACGATAATAAAAAATATTTATATATTTATTTTGTTGAAATAGTCTAATTCAAATTAGTAAAACTAATTAAGTAGTGATCTTATATGATTATTACTGCTGTTGTTGTTGTTATCATCATCATCATCATTATTATTATTATATGTTTTATGTTTTTTTATTAAAGTTATACACTTGATTTTTGTATAATTAAATATCTAAATTCTAAATTCTTATAAGAATATTTAACGAAATACTAAGATATATAATATCTATATCCTTATACTTTTTTTAAAGTCACGTCCTCATATGTTATTTTATACATAAATAACTAATTTTACCAAACATCTCTAATAAACAGCTAATACAATCCGTTAATCAAATCAGCTGATAGAATCAGCTATCAGCTATCAACTGATTGCCAAACAGGGTCAAGATAACCAATGTTAATTTAATTTAATTTTAAATTATTTATTTATCAAATAATTCATTCAAATAACACGTAAAAATGTAATTAAAATTAAATAATAAATAATTGGCATTTGGACTTAGCGCCATTGATCTAATTCTAGTTTAGCCACGTTTTGACCCTTTTTTTCAATTTTGGGCTTTCAATTGAGATCAATCAACTCAAACTAGATAAATCTAAATCCAAAACATTTAAATTTTTTAATAAAAATGATGTCATTTTTTAATTTTGAGATTAAAAATAATTAAAATTTAGTCAAATTTAATCGAGCTCAATTTGAGTCATAAGCTTATGAATTGTTCAAATTTTAGCCCGAACTTATATTTAAATAAAAAAGACTAAGTCTGGTCCATTTTAATACTGACCTTAATTAATAATTATTTTTTATTAAAAGATAAAATTACAAATATTACATGACACTTTTTAAGGGATTAGACCAAATTATGTTATAGTTTGGTTACATTATAAGACATTCATTTTGTAATCTATTAACTGCTTAGACTTTTTAGGAATAATAATTTTAAAATTGTCTAACCTTTAAAGATTTTTTTTCAATTCAATTTCTTTAAAAGTTTTCAATTCAGTGACCAATCTTTTAAAATCTTAACAATTCACTTTAAAAAATATTTTTAATAATGCGACGTTTCCACTAAATATCTTATCAAAATATACACATATGTATGTGTTGTTATTATTATTATTATTATTATTATTACTACTACTACTACTACTACTACTACTACGACTATAACCACCACCACCATCCGCCACCACAACAACAACAATTATTATTATTGTTATTGTTGTTGTTGTTGTTGTTGTTGTTGTTGTTATTAATATTTGCTTTATTAATAATATCATTATAAACTCTCTTCTTCTTCATCTTTTTCTTATTACTATTTTATTATTATTGGTATTGTTGTTTTTATTATTTATTCTCCCCCTCTCTCTTTCTCTCCCTATGTTTCTCTCTCTTTCTCGATCTCTCTCTTGCTTTCTTTCTTTTTTTGTGGGTCATTTGGAAATATTCTCTCTATTGATTAGGGATAAAGCCATGTACTATACCCTCCAAACTTTCTGTATCAACATAATTCATACTAGGTGTTGTTATTGTTGTTCAAACGACATATTTTATTTAATTAATAATTTTAATATTTAAAATAAATACTTAAGAATTCTCCTAAAATTTTTATAAGATTCCATATTCAACAACTTTAATATTTAGAATTTATACATTTTAAAGAATTTATGAAAATCAAAATTTCAAAATTTTGAACACTTGATTTTATGAAGTTTATTTGATATTTTAATATTTTTATAGAAAACTTTCTACTTATTTGATTACTTTTATCCACATAAAATATTTAAAATTTCATTAATTTCTATATAATATTAATGCAACTGAAATAATATACATAATTGACTTATCTCAAATCTTTGAACTGATTATAGAAATTGTCATAATAAGAATGAAATTATTACGTTAGGTTAGGCTTGTATTCACCAAGACCCATATTCATCATGAAAATTTATGTTTAGGCTCATAGTAAGCTTAAAACTTGATCGATCTCAAGACTTGTAGCTTGAACTCAGGTGCGATTAGATTTGGGTCGTCCAAATTTAGATTTAATTTAGCTAAATGTAATTAACTTTTTATTTAAAATTTTAAAAATAACATTATTTTATTCAAATTTTTTGACTTTTGGTTTTAAATTGAACTAAATAGACTCAAATTTAAATCTAATTCAAAGTTTAAAAATAAAAGAAAAACTAAAACTTGGCTCAAAATTCAGTCAACTCAAATCAAATCTGTTAAATGTTAAATTGTCCTCTACAGCAATGCTAATCATAACCAAATAAAAATTACTCAATTTAATGATTAAAAAGGGAAAATAAGAGAGAACTATTAGAAAATGCAAGCTTTAAATGAAGCAAAAGTTCCATGGAAGCCAAAACGTGCACCAACCATTTCGGACTCCCAATTCTCAAGTCTTGACCTTCTTGTTCCGAACCTTCGAGCGACAATGTCGGTAGTAGTTCAATTTAGCTACCTTCCTCCTCCCTCACCTCATCTTTCACCAACTGAAACTCTCATTCTTTCCACCATTTTCCTCTTGTCTCCCATTAAAGTCCTCCATCCTCCATCCTCCTCCTCCATCTACTTCAGGTTTTAGTCCAGGGGCATTGTTGTTTTTGCTACCACAAAACTTTTTCCTACCTACTTTTCCTTACCATGACTAAACTAACACACCCTACACACATTTTTCTACAACTCTGCTACATACCAAAACTAGCTTTGATTTCTTACAATGATAGACACCACACCCCCCAACCTATCTTATTTCCCTCCTTTACCTTTGAGCAATTTTCCATCTTCCTCATCTACACCTCCACCACCACCTCCCCTTGCATCTTCGTTTGCACCATCGATCCTAAAAACTGCTAACCTTCCCTCCCAATCCTCTTCAGGCCAATTCTCCTCACCACCACTCTCTAAAAATACCCCTCCCTCAACATCTGTTTACCCCCTAAGAAGATAGATCCAACAGAATAAGTTTCTTTTATAAGAACTAGGAAGACATGGAAATAGGTTGTGGGAGACAATTCTGATTCTCCCTTGAACTTTAGTCCTCCATGGAGATTAAAGGGAAAATAATGATGGCTCCTAGCCTAGAAATTCTACATGAAGGAGCTAGGACATGGGAGTCAACCCTAGTTAGGTTTTTCATGGATAAAAGACCTACCTTTCCAATGATACAAGCTTGGACTCAAAGGAACTGGAAAAGAAGAGGACTGATAGAGGTAATGCTCACTGAGGAGTACAACACCATATTCACTTTCTCTTCAAAATCAAAAGCACAGAAAGTAATTGAAGAAGGCCCTTGGCACATTTCACAACTCTCACTATTCCTTCAAAGTTGGCAATCAGGAATGGAATTAGAAAAAATAGAATGAAAAAATTCCCTTATGGGTGAACATTCACAATATTCCTCTAGAATATTGGACTACCAAAGGATTGAGCACGATAGCTAGTTATTTGAGGAAACCTATATGTATGGATGAGAACACTACTTTGAGGAAAACGGTTTTGCCAGATTATGTGTAAGAAAGGATATCTCAAAAGAAATGAAGGATTGCATGTAACACCCCACTCCCGCGTGACCCGAACCCAACATCGTTGGTGATATCCGAGTCCGTGCCCCGCGAGGGTGGCGTGCTACATCAGTCAGTCGAAACTCAGTATCAATA
>JANIJH010000003.1:62533991-62548870 GCA_024520975.1 Erythroxylum areolatum
GTTGGAAGAGTTGATTTCTGTGAGATTGATTATTTCTGGATTAAGTTAGGTCTGTGTTTCTTTTGTGTTCGAATTCTCTACTTACGCTTTCTCGATCAAGTCTGTCATACAGGATTTGCCTAGAGCAGAGTATCCAGTTGACGTAATTTGCAGACTATTACGTCAATTTGAAGATTTATCCAATGCTCATCTAAAGGATAACGATTGGAGGTTCATCTGTTTCTAAAAAAATGAATTAAAATTATTAAATTTTGTTTATTTTGATATCTGACTTTTAAATCTTTTATTGAATATATAAATTTTTAAAGTTAGGATAAATTAGTTTAAAATTTTATTTTATTATTGTGATTCATAAAGTATTTAAAAATGTCTCATATTAGTTTATGAGTTTTGAGGTAAAATTAGATAATTTTGCATTTTATTGTCTTTTTTCTATATTATCAATCATGCTTAGCTGTTGAAGTCATTAATAAATTCATACTTGCTTATCTTGAAGGTTGAAATACAAATCAACCTTAGATTACATCAAATTAAACATTGAAACTTGCACAAAACATAGATTAGTTTCTACTTTTGGTGTACGATTTGTTAAAGCCATAAGTAAATGTCTAGAAACAAACTTTGAGAACTCCTACCTACTTCCACCAATGGTCACAATTTCTAACTGAAGGTAGAGTTGCCTTCATCTTTGCATTCCCTCTCTTTGTATGTATACGTGCACATTTCCTCTTAATTTGTTCATACTTATTGCTTACCCGTACGAAGACAAAGTCAGCGTCACCCCTTTTTCGTGTTAAGATGAATGATGCATTGAGAGATCATGTTCTATGCTGCTAAATCTCACTCTATATGATTCTTTTAAAATGATTATGCATGATTAAGAAAAAATATAGAATTATATATGCAAAACAAGTTAAGTTAAAATGAGATTGTATTCATAATTGGAGTATAGTAGGATCATTTGGAAGAAATAAAAATTTGATGCGGCTATGTTAGAACTTATCGATGACATGATCTTTAATAGAAAACTTTAGCGTATTATAATACGGATAGAAGATCTTATAAAAAAAAGATCTTTGTTATTTTTATAAGTCTTTTTAACATTTTTCTCTTATATTTAAATTAAACTTTTAACTAATCAATCCTTTTGATTTAGCCTAAGCTTTTTCTTCGCCTAAATATTTTTTGAATGACTTGTTTCATTTATTTGTTTGTTTGTTTTATTTCTCTTGTGTATATTTTGTTTATATATTTTACATATTTTATCTTTTATTTTTATTCTTTACCTGGTTCAATTTTTATTACTTTATTTATTTTATTAATTTTTATAATTTTATTTATTATTTATTTTTGTATATATCTATTTATTTATTTTATTTTATCATTATCTTTTATGTCTATTTTTATTTTTATTTTTAATTAATATTATCTTATTATTTTAATATGTATATGCATATTAGATATTTTTTTCTTTTTTCTTCATGTGGGAAGAATATATACTATTGAAACTCCTTAAATCTTATTTATCAACAAAACTTTCACTTGATTGTTGTTGTTGTTGTTGTTTACCGAATATTTGTAAATGTATTAAGAAATTAAACACTATTTTACACTTTAGTAGAATATCCCCCAACATCTTCACCTCTAGAAAAGGCCATGTAATGAGGCATGTCTTGGGAGCCAAGTAATCAAATGCAACGGTTTTGTACTTATTGCTTGCCAAACTTTATCGAACCATTCATTTATCAGCCTGACTCTAGTAATAGTAACATTTAAAGCTATGCTTACTTGTTTAGACTACGTACTTGTACAATAACAGGTATGAAAACCTCTGAGCTAAAGCTTAGGACTGTGTAAATGCTATAGGCCTTTGTGCATATTGAATCAGTCACCAATTATGATTATACACTGAAGAAGAAGGCTACTCATATCAAACCCAGAAATGGCTAAACTCTTTGGGTACAATCTTGTTTAAGCAGACTTTCTTCAGCCTTATCAATCTAATGAAAGTAATTTATGTTAGACATTTTTGTCCTTAGGGACGATTTTGTCTTTTTATTAGTTAAGTGAACAACTATTAATTGTAATTTTGGTTTTCAATAAATTATAGGTTAAGTTACGTAATTTGATCAAAATAAGAGTAATAAAGTGACTATAGAATAAATAATCTAAATTAATAGGTCAAAATTTTGATGAAAAATAGATCCCTTTTAATGTGGACCTGATCCATGTCGATCTTGTGATGAAAAGTCTGATAAAAGTTAAGATTTTTTTACAGTTACTCATATAAATCGTAAGCATACAATTCTGACTCATTAAGAGACTTTACATATTGAAAAAACTGTAAAAAGGTCTAAACTGAGTGTCAATAAACAACTTCCTCAATTATTCCAGGAGAATCGGAATTCATTTCAACATCAAAACTTACTTTGGAATTTGGAACGAAACTGAAATCAGATATTCAACATTTTCTTTATTTTTATCATTTTATGTGGTGTCCTTTGTACGAAATAGGCTCTGTAGTACGAATTACAATTTAAGGCACTTTTATTTATAGCAAGTAATAACTAACCCATCCAAGTTCCACCTTATAGTTAAGGCACATCCAACCTCTTTTCGCTTTAATTATTAGTAAACTAACTTGTGTTTCAGGTCTTTTTGAGTTACGGTTAGGAGAGGGCTTTTGTTTGTTCAACAAATTTAAGAAAACTGAGACAATTAAATAAGGATGAAAAGAAGAAAGTAAAAGTCAAATGTATATTTTAAAGGCGAAACAGAGAGAATGTGTTTTGAGTGGGGATAGGATATGACATCTTACACTGCATGTGATTCACTACTGTTACACTTGACCATCTAAGAAGAGCGGATTTAACGCCATGATTTAAAAATTACGCTGAAGATCAAATTAATGAGATAAAAGTTTTAAAAATTCTCATAATATTAGTACAAGAATAAATAAAATTAAAGAATGTAAAATATAATTAAAAATATTATTTTTATTTATGAAAGAATTTAAAGTTTAATTAAAAAATTATTAATTAGTTTTAATTTATAAAACTTATTAATTTACAAAAATTTATCGATTAATTAATAAGTTGATCGATTTTTAACAAAAACATTTATTAAAGCAAATCGAATACTGAAAATTTTGAACAATTTGAAATTTTTATAATTAATTTGGTAGTTGAGTTGTTTATCCCAACTCTACTCCACTGTCGGGCAATATAAATATATGGTTGAGATGAAGTGGAACAGAATTGGGAAAGAGTAAAAAAGACATGTTCATATCCTGTTTAATTAGTTATTAAAAGAGAAGAATTAAACAAGATAGATACATAAGAAATAAACTGACCTTATTTTGTCATATAAATATATGGCTGAGATGAAGTAGAATAGAGTTAAGACAGGGTAAAAGAGACAGAGAATCATGTCCTATTTAATTAGTAATTGAAAGAGAAGAATTAAACAATATAAATACATAAGAAATAAGTTGACCTTATTTTGTCATATAAATGTATGGTTGAGATGAAGTTAAACAGAGTTGAGACGCAGTAAAAGAGACAAAAAATCATGTCCTATTTAATTAGTAATTAAAAGAAAAGAATTAAACAATATAGATAAATAAGAAATAAACTAACCTTATTTCGTTATATAAATATATGACTGAGATGAAGTGAAGCATAGTTAAGACAGGATTAAAAAACAAAGAAATATGTCCTATTTAATTAGTAATTGAAAGAGAAGAATTAAATAATATAGATAGATAAGAAATAAACTGACCTTATTTTGGGTGTAGACAATTGTTGGTAGTTGATGTAGATAGACTACCACTACTTACCAGATTAGAAGCTAACCGTAGCCGACTATTCTACAAAAAATACAAAAAACAGAGATGTGACAATGTCATAAAAGTCAAGACGGGGAAGATGCAGAGAGGCGCATCGCTTGTCATATGGGAATGCAAGTGTTTGGTTCATCCGAAGAAGCAAACAGCTTCTTAGATTCGTCACACGGAGGAAGGCGTTATGTAGTTACTAGTCCTTGACCCCTCAAAAACACACTAACACACGATGTTATTAACGAAAATGGCCCAAATCTTTATTTTCTTTTATAATGGCGAAAACCATAATCGGCATTTTTAAAATTAACCCGTTTCGTAAAATTCTTTCGAAATTACCAATTATTATGAGATTCTAAATGAATCAATTATTTAAAACAATAAATTTATTTCAATCAAAATTTATAATGTTTAAATAACAACCCACTGATACGCAAAATCTGACCAAGTCTAATAATACAGAACCTTACAATTAAATAATAAAAAGACTATTTTTGATAAACTAACATTTAAAAAATGTATATGTATGCATATACAAAATTTATAAGGTTAGTGAAAATATACATTAAGACTAATCTGACTCCACGTCAGTTGAGGAGGAAATAGATTCTGTTCAGTTGGTGTAAAAATTCTATGAAACAAGAATTAGCATCAATGAGTTGAGACCGGAGGGGTTTTTCAATCCTTTACGTTTAAATAGATTCTAAGGCATGCACTCTAAATTGTGATTCTCATTAGTCTCAATAAATAAATACTTTTTTTAAGAAGAAAAAAAAGTACTTATAAATTTATATTAAAAAATGGGATGCTAAAGTCTAATTTGATATGATCCTAGACTAACAAATCAAAACCCATGGCATAACCTAACACTAACCCCAATCATTTTCTATGACAAAACAATATTATTTAAAACAATATTTTAGTAATTTTAAATTTATAAAATTTACTATTCAAAATAACAAACTTTTCTAAAACATCATTTCCACTTCGTTTTAGAAAACTTTCCCATGACGTCATTTTTTGAGACTCAATTAGGCCTGCACCGGGACTTATTAGGCCACAAAACTCAGCCCAATTAAGCTCAGACCGAGACTTAACTGTGCAGCACAGCTCAATCCTGATGAGTCTTTGAGCCAAACTTAGGCAACTTCCCCTGAGAATAGATGACCCATTGCCATGTCTACCTTAGTAGGTTATGACATGATGGAACCACGTGGGGCGGCCATGCTAAACCATGTTTACGCACATGACACAACGAAGCCGTGTGGAATTAGACATGCAATTTCAACCTGCAGACAAAAACTGTCAGAAGCTGGCTGGTGTCATTCATTCTTTTTGACTTTTTGACTCCAGGAGGGCACAATTTGGCAGAATTACAACTACCCAAACCAACCAAATCAAGTAAAGTTGATTTGGAACTCAAGATGCCTTCTTCAATATAGTTGTGCATAGGTCATGGGAACATCCACTTAACCTAAACTTGATTTTGCTAACAAATGGTAGGAGAAGTCTTCTAGTATTATATAAAAGTATACATCAACATGACTGTAAGACCAATAACTGCTATAATAGTTCAGCTGCTGAGTAAGGTTAGCAAAAAGGTCCGAGCCTAGCCCAACCCAGCCAAGTCCAATCAATCCAAACTTTGGACAACTCAAACTCGTGACATCATTTTCAAAAAAAAAAATTGATCTTAAATTTTTTGGATGGCCCAAATGGGGCTCAGGCATAGTGCTCAAACCACACCCTTAAGGGGGCATTACCAATCCGGCCCAATCTATTCTCATCTCTAGCTGCAGGAAGAAATTTGCCGGTAGGCAAGAACTGTTGCCAGTAGCACATTAAAAGCCACTAACTTCTCTAGATCCACATTTGTTTCAGACATCAATCGAGCAACTAACAGAAAACCGATTAAATCATCTAAATCCCACGACATTAATTACAGAAAAAGCTCAAGATGAAAGTGCCACTAGAGTATAAATGGCAGAAATGGTCAGCTAATTGATAGTAAGTTGATATGCCATAAAAAAATATAGCCAAGGAAATAAGGGATCATGTTTTTCCATCATCATCATCAACACCCAATTATAATCCCGCTAAGTCACGGGTCCAGGGAGGGATCAAGTTTTTCCAATTACCAAAAATGTTGAAATAGTTCAATTTTAATGTAAATAGCATTACATAAAAGAAACCACTCACATTAGATCGTCAGAGAAATTGACTGCCAAATCCCAGTAGTGAGCAACCCCGGCATCAGCAAAAACTTTACGAGCAGCAGCTTCAGTTACACACTCATGTACAGAGAACCTATGGAAGCTTGGTTTAGCAACACTACCCTGCCATACCAATACACACTTGTTCAATGGTTTATCCTCAGTCTCATCTCCACCTTCTTCTTCTTCTTCTTCTACAGCTTCAGCCCAGTTTATGCGCCTTAGCATTAGTTTCCCATATCTCTTGATGGCTTTGCTACCTCCTTCAACAACAACAACATTAATTCCCTCTGTCATCACACAAGTTCCAGTCAAACGGTTCTCCTGAGCATTAACATCAACTTTGAAGCGAGTCTTCTTGTGGGAGAGGTCATTGATTCGGTAAACAGAAACAATTGTTTCCAAAGTGTTTGGATCATCAAAGAGTTTCCTCTCCTTCTTCTCACGACGCTCAGCTGGAGTGAGTTTACGAGCAATATTCCGATCAATGTGAGCTTGCTCACGCTCAGCAGCTGCAGTATGAATTTCCTTTTCAAGCCTGGTGGGATCTTGTGTAGCTTCTGAGCCAAGAACTTTCATTAAATTGCTCATTTTAACTTTTGGTTTTGGAGGTTCAAGCAGGCCTTGTCTAATCATCTCCTGTCTATCCTTCTCCCGTGCCAAACGCCGTTGTGTACGAAGCTTTTTCTGCTCCTTTTTAGTCAGCTTCAAGGGCTGTGGGGGTGGAGGAGCTGGCTCAGCAGGGGGCTCAATGGGACGTGGGTGTTCTACATATATCATGATCTTCTCCATCTTCAATTCACACTCATTTACAACACCATCAAAGATTTCACCATAAGTATTGTTACGAAGAAGAGGCACATCCCTGAAATCCAAGAATATCAATGAGAAAGAAGAAACGTAACATAAATGGAATAAAGCACCAACAGCAAAAGCAGTCAAGTAATATTCAATAAGTTCCTATCCAAACATTAGTTCATCTCTGTTATACAAAGCAGGAAGCCAAAGAATATCAAATGGAGTATCCAATTCTACAGCCATAATAGGTTTTATTAGTTGGTAATCTCCCTCATCGCTACATTTGAATAAACTTTAAACGCAAAAGTGCACTTACCACCACTCAACTTCAGGAATTGGATCTTTTGGTTTTTCTTTGGTTATAACTCTCTCTGATACTTCAATCAAATTGGGATTTATGTCAGGAGCAGATTTAGCCTTCGCGTGCAGTGCTTGCCTTGCTTTGATGTCTTTTGCTCTTTCTTCTCCAAATTGGCTCTTCAATTACCAAACCTTAATCGTCAATATAATCACAAGTCATCAAGATCAAAGAAAGGATGAAAAGAACTTAGAAGTTACCTTCAATTTAATCATTTCAGCCTCCTTTGACCATTTGCCTTCCTCCACAAACTGGAAGGTCATTCTCTTCGGTCTAAGAAGCTTATTCTTATCAATGCCCATCCTTGGATCATAATAAGGATTAGACTCTGGATCCACCTCCAGTTCAGGTTTCAGAATTTGGAAAGCATCCTTTTTCTGTTTGTTGATGTTGACCTGTAAGTTTGGAAAAAACGGTGGGAACATGACATTAAATCATCATTCATTTTATGCAAAAACAATAAGAACTCTCACATGCGTCAACACAGACAAACCTTTAGGGTGCTAAGGTTGCTTGGCTTGGTCACATTCACTATGTTTCCATGTTCGTCTATTTCCCTACCAAGAGCATCTACACGAAGAACAGGGGCCTTCGTTGGCTTCTGCGGGACAGCAACATCACCTTGCACTTGTCCAGGGAATAAATTAATGAGAGGTGCAAACTGAGGGTCCTGACGAAATCCCATTTTAGCAGCAAGTTCTTGAGCACGTTTAACAGCTTCAATGTTGTGCGAATTGGTAAGACCAGGAATAGATGCTACAACAGCCGCAGGTGGCATTGCAGAACCTGCACCAACAGTCGTAGAAGAGGAAGAACTTGGCAATGACCCTCCTGAAACAACAGTAGTATGATTTGTTGACAAATTTTTCGATCCTTCCCTCGAACCTGAAGATGAACTACCATCTGCACTTGGGCCAACACCCTTGTTCAACTGCATGAACAAAAATTATAACATTAGTTTCTTACCAAATTGCATATTCTTAGTGATATAGTGCAATAAATGGAACTTACAAGGGGTATTTTCTTCAGCTTCTCTGAAAGTTCCTTCTGGATTTGTAAAGCTCTCTTAGCTTTGGCTAAAGCATCAAGTGACAGACTTCCACTTTTCCCGGCAGTTGATGATGTCCCATCTGTACTAGATTTTCCAGGAACCTCATGAGATCTGGTAATACTAACTCCCTTATTTTCATTTGTGTTCGAAATTGAAGATACCTTGGTTGGGAGGGGATGAGTAGGGGCCATGTAAGGCTTGTCTGAGTTGCCTGATGCCTTGACTGTCGATTGCATAATGGCCCCCTGGAAAATCATTTCACGTCAAAATAGCTCAATTTAGGCCAAATTTCAGAAATGATCACTATACCATTTAAAACACTCAAAAACATAAGCTATAATAACAATGAATCAAGAACGCTACACCATATACAATGAACTTCAAAAGAACACTCTCATAAAGGAAAAACCATATCATCAATTAATCACAACATCCACACATAAACTTCAAACATTAACCAGAGCTTGAAACAATATCACCAACAAAGTAGGATACGTACATGAAGAAACATAAATCACCAAAAAAAACAACAAATCCAAAGAAAAAGTTAGAGAGAACTCACATCCCCAGTGTGAATGTATCCATTAGAGATCACACCACCAATTGGCTCATCATACACCTCTTGTTTCACTGTTACCTCACTCGAATTCGCTGTCCTCGAGTAATCAGTATCATTTTCAGTAGTATCCTCTTCTTTGACCTTATCACCAAATCTCCTCCTAGGCCTCTTCTTTCTAGCTTCATGCTCATCACTTTCTCTCTCATCAAACGATCTCTCTCTCTTCACTTCTCTTTCGCGAGACCTCTCTCGGCCACTACCTTCTCTGTCCTCTCCAGCATCGTAAGACCTCTCGCGAGACCGTTCTCTGTCCTCCCGCTTCACAGACTTGCGAGATCTCTCCCGCTCGTCTCTGCTCCCTTCACTATCGTCGTCGTGAGACAGTTCGCGCCCGTCGCGAGAGCTGTCCCGATCCTCGCGCCTTGATGATGACGAAAACGACTTGTGACGGTCGCGATGAGATTCCCGCTCCGATCGGTGGCGGTTACTATGGTGGTGATGGTCTTCTCTGTACTTATCATCCCGATCTCGTTCTTTGTCTCGTGATCTGTGCTTGTGGTCGTTATCGTCTCGAGAGCGTTTAGAGGATTTTCCCTTCTCGGAGATTCTATCCATCAGTTCTAGGGCTGCGACGAGGCCTCTCTCCCTCCACAACCACAAAGCTCTAACTTTTGGGGGCGAAAAGTTAAGGAGATGGTTGTAATTTTCAGTAATTCCTTATCTATAATACGTTTTTGGGCCTATTTCCGTCTTGGGCCTTTGATTTTTTAGAAATTAAAAAGGGCCCTTCAAACCCAATTTCTGTGTCCAAGTTTCATGAAATTGAAATGAGATGATTGTTTTTTTTACGTGAAAAGAAAAGAAAACTTAATACAAATTACATTACTAGTCGTAAGAAACAAATCTCGACATATTCTCTAATAAGATTGAAAGGTACCTTATGGGTGTATTTTAAAAAAAAATGCTCCCTAACTCAAAATGTAGGTGAAATGATATAATTTTGATATAACGATCTAACCTATTTTCTATCTCATAATAAATAGGGCATCATAAATAATTTCGTCATTTTCTATCTTATAATAAATAGGGCATCATAAACAATTCCGTCATAGGAATGAGTTAATCAAATCGAAGTTATGCCCATAAGGTGCCTTTTTCATCTAAACTCGACCCACACCAATATATATGTATGTAGGGATAACATTTGGACTTAGGCCAAGCCCGGTCCACCTCGGCCCGACTCAAAATTAACAGGTTAGGTTAAGGTTGATTGGGTCTTGAGTTGGGCTTTAGACATATTTTTTTAAAAAACCAGGCATGGTTCGGCCCAATCTAAAGTCTGACAACTGTAAAAAAAATGACATTATTTTTTATGTTAATTAAAATTATAAAATTAGGCTGAGGCAAGCCTAATCGCTCTTGGACTCAACTACCCTAGGCCCGATCTAACATTGGGCCAGACTTGAGTCCACGTGAAAGCAATCTAAACCTCACCCAACCTCCGACCTGGCACATTATCATCTCTACATACAAGGGTATTTCAAGATTTTTAATTAAGGTACTTTTTGTGCCTGAATTCGATCTAAACTTAGATTCTTATTTAATTGAAGTCTAAGTTTAGTTTAGTACAACCAATTTTCAAGTTGTCAAAAACCTACGCCCCAAACTTAGTCAGACCTATCACCAATCCTACATGCAAATTCACAAGAAAGGAATAGTCTCAAGAAATGAAAAATCACTAGATGGCTAAAAGAGAGTAACAAAAATGAATTTGATACGGTCATAATAACAATCAACGATATTCTAATAGAAATTTCCCTAAAATACTGAACCTAGAAAGGTTTAAAATTACGAATCTTATTCTTAACTAATAGAGAGGTTATTTCCGATATAAAAATGATTTTAACATGATGTTAAGCAATAGATTTGGCTCCAATCTTGCACAAATTTTGCCCTTGAGTGTAAGAATTCCAATTCTTCAGGCTAGAAATCCAGGAATTTTCAGGATTCTACCTCATTTCCTCTCTCACCATTTGAGCAAATACTTTGCTCATTGAAACACCAGCAAGGTCATGCATGCTTTCTGTGCTGAGCTTTCCAGTAGACAACATGCTCTGAAAGCTATTGGCACGACTAGTTTGTGTAATGGACAAGTTCCTGAGACTTGATCTCTGCTCATTTCCCTGGAGTTGAAGTGCATACTCTAGATTCCGCAGGACATCTCCCATCGACGGCCTGTCAATCCCATGTTCCGCCAAGCATTTCCAAGCAATCTCGATGAACTTGTTCAGAGACTCCAGGTTTACTTGACATTGGAGCATAGGATCAACAATTTTTTCCCTCTGACATTTTCTTACCCATTCAACTAAGTTTACCTTTTCTCCTGGAAGTGAAGGATCGATGACAGGCCTACCACAAAGAACTTCGAACATGACAACTCCAAAAGAGTAGACATCAGATTTTTCTGTCAGTTGTTGCCTTATCAGGTACTCTGGATCAAGATATCCAAAGCTTCCTTTCACTGCAGTACTAACATGAGTTTGATCTATCTCAGGACCAGTCTTTGAAATCCCAAAATCTGCAACTTTAGCCTGGAGATTCTCATCTAGCAGTATGTTTGCGGATTTAACATCCCGGTGAATGCTACCAGAACCTGTGTGAAGATAATGTAGTCCTTTTGCTGCTCCAATGCATATCTCAAGCCTTTGTATCCAGCTTAAGGTTGGGTGGTTTGAGCCATAGAGATGTTCCTTGAGTGTACCTTTCTCCATGTACTCATATATGATGATCATTTCATCCCTCTCATCGCAATACCCAATCAAAGAGACTAAATGGCGATGTCGGAACTGAGACAGCATCTCGATCTCGGTCCGGAATTCGGTGAAACCTTGTGAATGAGAACTTCCCCTTTTTACAGCCACTGTTGTCCCATCTTTGAGTACTCCTTTGTACACCTTCCCAAAGCCACCAGCACCAAGAACCAATCTTTCGCTGAAGTTATCAGTAGCATCTTGAATGATCACAAAAGGAAAACGATACCCGAATTCCGAAGTCGAGAGGAGCACATTTTCATTACTAATGGGAAATAGATCAAGCTTTCCTTGTGTTCTTTGTCTTCTGCAGAGTACATAGAAGACTAAGGTGAAAAGAATGACAAGAAGCAACCCAACAGCCAAGCTTAAAGCTAAGATGACTTTGATCTTCGAACTTTTTGATGAAAAAACAGAATCCAACCCTTCAAGACTGTCCTTAGAATTGCTTATCTTCATGATCTCCAACCCATTAAGAATGGCATTTGGGTTGCTATTGTCTATAGCAGATGGACCAACACTTACAGTTAGTTTAGGACCATCATTCACTTTGCTGATGACATCCATATGGTATGGAGCACCAGAAGCGCCTGTGACATTCTGCAGATCAAGATTCTGATAAACAAAAGAAGTCCCCAGATAGACATTGAATAAGAACCTTGTTTGCTGATCGATCAGTATATCACAGAAGTGAAACCGAACCAAATAATCAAAACCAGGATCTACATCAAAAAGCCAAGTGACATTGGCATTGGTTAGTGGATCAAAGGCTGAATTCGAAGTGGTTGCAGTTCCATAAACAATAGAAGGTGCTATGTCCTCTGCTGTACTTCCTTTTCTGACATTGACTGCTCCTACATTAGACACAGATCGTCCCAAGTTATTGTGTTTAAGGTATGCATAATCAGAAACCCAGAGCCTCCAGAGAGTATCATTCTGTGGATACACAGTTTGATTGCCCATGTTAACTCTATGAACTGTCTCCAATGCCTGCTTCCATATAGAACCATATCTTCCTGGAATGAGCCCATCGGGAAGTGCAAAAACCTCCAGAGCATTAACAAAAGCAAATGAATTGTGCGAGGGACTAAAACTGAGAACTAATCTATCAGAAGTTACATTGACAGAGTACTCTCTAACACCAGAACGGACATTGAACTCATGATCTTTGAAAAGGGTAAAGTTTTGAGCAGATACAGAGAACTTTGCAGTGCTCAAATTATAGTTTCCGTAATCGAAAGGGAACAAATGGAGACGAATCAAGTGACGACCTGACTTCTTTATTGGGAAAGTGTAATGAGAGATTCCAGTGAATACCCTTGCAGTTTTACAAAGAACAGAATTGTATAGAGATGATACAGAATTTAAACCTGTTGTATTGACTATAACATCTTGAGGAGTCAAAAGAACATTGGAATAGAATTGATCAGCCACAAACACACGATTCCCAACTGAATTATTTCTGGAGGAACCACAATCTATGAAATAATCGTCTACAGGAGTATATCCTGACGAAATACCAAGCAGGCATACTGCAGAAACCAATACAAGCAATTTGGAGCTCCAAATGCTTACCATGGCCGAAACTAGAGATCAGATAGATGAACTTTGTTCAGAACTAGAAGAGAAATGCCAAACCTGGAACAACAGAAGCTTGGGACTAAGATTTAGTGTTAAACGAACAGTGCACGAAAAGGGATCGTCTGCAAAACATGATCATCAAAGAATAAATGAACAAGAACCTGGACTCTTCAGAATTCCTGTGTAAGAGTGTCAGGAACTGAGCTTATGTGAAGCAACAAACGTGCAAGGCCAGCATAAATTGAAAGACAAGTTTGACAGTAACACAAAAGAATTTATCTTTTCGTGCTTTTTCTAGTGCCCATTTGGATCTCGGTGACGAAAGTTGTGCAAGTATAATCAGTAGATGATGAACAGAGTCGGAAGTTGGGTTTGAACATGAAAACTCATCATTGCAGATAGAAGAGGACAGCTATATTGCTCTCCAGCTACGTGTGAAAGGGTACAAAAAATAAACGGAAAATTGTATTTTAAAATCCACAAATTGAAATTTTCATTAATTTCATAATTAATTATGGTAATGATAATTTCATAATTAAAATGCCAATGATGCTAATTTCATAATTATCAAAAGGTCCTTTGTTAGGTTAGTATTTACGAGATACAACAATTACTATCAGTAAGAATTCCGCTAAGATGCAAGATTTTAAAAAATTTAAATTGTAATTAATAAACAGATTGTTTTGAAATGAATTACAAATTATCATTTTTTACTAATAAAAAAGAAATAACTCTAAATTTTTTTTAAAACCAAATTTAGAGGTGCAGTATTATTTAAATCAGGGTTATTTTAATAGATTTTTAATTTTAAAAAATACTAATATATAATATTATTTACCACGTGGGCTATCTATATATTAGATTATATTAGTTCTGTTAATTAGATTAATTAATTTTATAATAAGTTTAAATTTTAAGTATTTTATAATTTTATAATATCATAAAATAAAATTAAAATTTATAAAAAAATCAACATCAAGTATGAAATGTCAAATGTCTCAGTTCTCTGTTTTCAAAATTTGCTTTACTCTTGTAGAAAGTATGAATAACACGTGTGTGTGTGTGTACAGATGTAAGTCAGGGTTGTTGTGCCTGTTCATACTTAACAAACCCTAAAATATCTACAAGCGTTGGAAAAGAGACAAACAGGATCTGACATACTAAAGTCTCGTGTCTCCATTGGCTTACGACGGGTTGTGGCAGGGCCGCAATTGATGAGTGACAGAGAATGCATGCTTTTTGTTTTGTCCCCCGTTTGTTTGTCCGGATGGCATTAGAACCTGCCGCTAACGGCGGATGAGCATCAGGCTCCTGATCAACAATTTAAATAAGTTAGATTGGATAAATGAAAAAATAAAATTTGACGCGTTGAATTTTTTAGTTTAATTTCTAATTTTTGACTCAATTTATTTTAATAATTTTTATTATTTAAAATTATTAATTAATCAGTTAAGTTTTTAAATTTACCAATTTTTATAAATCAAATAAACTAATTGAAGACTCGAGGAAGAATAGCTAGTAGGTTGCAAGAAAATAACAGCTTTTACTGACGAACAATTAAGGAAGACTTCTTTTCTTATATTCTGAAAAGGCGACTTACTAGGTACATAAAAGACTGACCTATATATAATAAACAAAGCACAACTGAAATCCTAAAATTAAGCTACTAAA
>JANIJH010000003.1:62568424-62602257 GCA_024520975.1 Erythroxylum areolatum
AATTACAGCCCATTGAAATTTAATTAGGAAAGTAAACTGCATTAACTTGATAAGTCAATTTCTATTAAAAATAAATATATATTTATTTATTTTTAAATAATTTTGCGGGTACCCACGGGTACCTGCGGTTTGGACCCGACCCACCCGCAAAATCAACAGATGGGTCGGGTACGGGTAAATATGAAACGGGTAAAAAAACATACCAACTCATACCCGGACTGTTAGGGCCGGTACGAGCGGGTAAACGGGTGACCTGCCCATTTTGCTAGGTCTAGTTGTCTATGTTGTTTTCATTTTTAATTTAAAATTAAAAAATTAGGTCATTCTTGATAGAGTCGAGCTTTGGGCTATTTAGGCCCGATTAGACTCGAGCTTGGGCTCCACTAAGTGGGGCCCAATCAAGTATCAAACCGAAACCCCCAAGTTTAAGTAAAAGCTGTTGGGTCGGTCTCAGGCCTGGGTGGGCCGGCCAGGTTTACTGCCACCCCTAGCTACAACTCTAGCATTGGGCGTTGAGCTTAGCCTTATTTCGTTAGTCATCAATGAAACGGTTGAACTTGCTTTATAGCCCATCAAGCGTAAAAATTGCCCTTATAGAAGCTAATCCTATAACCCTAATCTAGATGTCTAGATCCTCAAATTTAACTATCATTAGAGTAGGACTGGTAGGTTAATTACATTAAGGGAAAAAGAAAAAAAAAGACTGGTAGGTATAGGTCATTTGATGTTTGAAAGCGAATCTCTAAACGACGTCGCACCGAGTTCTGCCCCTTTACCACCTAAATCCAAGAGATGAGTGGAGAACTTCCGATCATTTCTTCCTCCTCAACCCGCGTAAACGACATCGCATGCTCCAACCTTTTTTTTTTAATTCACAAAATTTTACAGGAAGATTCTAATTATAAAAAAATATCTTTAAATCATTTACGCTTAGACTAATTCTCATTTAAATCGGATAGATTTTTTTGCGGGAGGTAAAGTTCTAACCCTAAATTTCAAATAACTGCATACATAAAAAAGGTTTAAACTTATGATTTCACTTAAATCAGAAGAGTCTCTTACCAACTTATCTACACCTTATCTTAAGTTCCAACCTCTTTTTTTTTTGTATAAAAAGAAATAAAATATCAAATTACGAGATAAGTCAGGAGAGATAGATCACTGACAGATCTTCTAATAAGATAGGATGACATCTAATGAATGTAGTAGCAAAATAAGTTACTCCAATATCAAAATGGACAACTTAAATAATAAATCAGTTAATACATCTGTTATTCTTTTAATAAACGTGTCGACGAGCAATAAACCAATTCTTGGTTATCAATTGGTCAATTATTCATTGACATGTCTACCGATAAAACAAGAGATGGGCTTTAAAAAACCGAAAGGATAATATTTGATTTTCATATTACCAAAGAGAACAGAAGTCTGTTTCTTTCTTAGTCACATCTGCTGATTGTTTCGCGAAACATTTTTTTCGCAAGAAAGTGAGAATTTTCCCGAGAAACAGTAAGAAAATGTCGTGGTTGAGATCCGCAGTTAACAAGGCAGTGCAGGTGGGGAACAAGAACAACCTCACTCGCGCTGTCAGGAACTACGCGGACTCCGTCGTCCAACACGCCGGCCAAGCTGTCGCTGAAGGCGCCAAAATCCTGCAAGATCGCATTGTAATCATTTTTCAAAACTCGACCTGTCCTTTTTCTTTTTTCCTTCAAATTTTACTTCCCGGAAACTCTTGTAATCGGTTAACTGTTGCATTTAGGGGTTTTTATTGAGAGGTTTTGTGATTTTGACTTTCCTTTTCTTTCTTGTTTTGATTCGGCGATGCGTTTCAGGGGAATCGGAGCTTTAGAAGCGTTAAGCAAACAGTGAAGAGACTAGAGGAGGCTGCGGTCTCTTGTAGAGGCTCCGAGAGAGTTATGTTGTTGAAAAGATGGTTGGTTGTGCTCAAAGAGGTTGAGAAATTTGTGGCTAGTTCTGCTGAAGATAAAAGGAAGAGTCTTGAGGAACACTTCGTCAACGATGACGGTAAAGATAGTCCAAAACGATCAGCTGTGGTAAGTCAATGCATCATTAGGTAACATACCAAAATTTTGTCCATTTTGAAATTTGTTTCAGAACGATTTTGACGGAAATTGTTTTTGTGTTTGCTGCTGAATCAAGTAGGTGTTATATTTCGATTCGGATGTTGGAGGTGAGCCAATGAACTTTCGAGATGTTTTTCTTCAGAGTCAGGCTCTGGAGGGCATAACATTATCCATGGTATGGTAAACTAAGTTCAGCATTTCAGTTTCTAATTCAAGTTAAACCTGTGATATAATAAACCTTGAAAACACTCGTTGCCAACATAGACTTCATCTTCGTGTAATGAAGTGCACATATTGGTTTGAAATTTGGAGTGTTTGCTTAATCGAAGTTGTAGATGCATAGCCCTTTAGTTCTTCTTCATCAAACACAAAAGCAGCTGTAATGTGGATGTCCTACATCCTTATGTTTAACTACTAGCTTCATATAATTTCTGGGCATGAAGGTTAACTCCAGGCTAACTGTTTTCTATGATTCAGATTCTTGAATCGCCAACCGAAGAAGAAATTTCTTTGCTTCTGGTGATGTTCAGGTGATTCCGCTTGCTACTTGATTATTAATTCAGCGGTCAAATCATGGTTTGAGATGATATTACTTTATTTGGCTATTCGTGGGGCCATTAGAAACGTATCATTTTTGATGAGGCAAAAACATTATAATTTCCAAGGCTTCATGGGGACCTTAATTTATTAGTTCTAGTTTTACAAGCCAGTACTTAGTTTAATTTGGCCATTCACATGGATCCGCTTGGATATGTAGTGTAGCTTGGTATACATATAGAGCCAGAATCTTAGTTTAATTTGGCAATTCACTCGGATCTGCTTGGATATGTAGTGTAGCATGGTATTCGTATAGAGCCAGAATCTAGCTCTTAATATGAGCCTGAAAATAATCATACTTTTCATTTACTTTCTTCAAATATAATTACATGCAGGCATTGTTTAACTGGAGGGAAAGAAGTTCATAATGCTATTGTGAGTAGTATACAGGATCTTGCCACAGCTTTTGCAAGATATCAAGATGAAGTGCTGGTAAGAAATGAAGATGTTTGTTCTCCTGGCAGAGAATATATGTTCTAAACTTGAATTGGTTAATGCTTTGAGCTGAGAATCATTGTTTGGAAAAAATGACTAACAGAAGTGAGTATGAGATCCACTTAGGAATACAATGCTGGTCTTTACAATTCTGAAATAAGATGATTACATAATCCTGCTTCTCCATCAATTTGGTGAGTGTTACGTCAAGTTGGAATAACAGGATGATTTGCTTGAGCATTTTTGGAGGACTTCTCAATGACTGCTTACTTTTCTTTTTATTCTTTTGTAATGAAAATGAAGATGGATTATTTGACCTTTCTTTCTATTTTCCTGACTTTAGGTGAAGCGGGAGGAACTGCTCCAATTTGTGCAAGGAGCAATAACTGGATTAAAAATTAGTGCTGAATTTAGCAGGTAATTGTTGAGATTTTGGTTATCTCATCTTTGCTGTGGCCCATTTCTTGTTCTTGCTCTGTGAAATTGATTTTGAAGTTTAATTTGACTCTATGAAACTGTGCAGTTTTATGTTTTCACTGCGGTATGTATTTGAATTATGACGGATGATGATGGAGTGGAGGAAAGTTATTTTTCCTTGTTAATTACTCAGGAAACCAAAATAATGTGAAAGTATAGTTACTCATTTGTTTTACTATCTGTGCAAGTTAAGGAAACATGCTATGGGTCATATTCCCACCTCCGAAATCCTTAGCACGTAGTGTATTGAATATATGAAGGAAAAATGTTAGTTGATGTTTCTTAATATGTTATTTGATGCATATTTGGTCACAGAATAGATGCTGAAGCCTCAAATCTGAGGAATAAACTTGATGAAATTAGTGGCTCACAGAAACCATTGGATGAAGGTCAAGAAAAAACTTCTGATGAAACTAGTGAAGATGCTATTCAGGTGAGCTGAATAAATTGTTCTCTCTTTCCCTCACTTGTATTTGGAGTGACCATAATAATGGCTTTCATGCTAGCATGCTGATTTTTAGTGTATTTTATTTTTTCTTGGACAATGGTGACAATTTATTTCTCCTCTGTCATGTCAAAATTATGCGTTCTGAGTTAAGTTTATTCATGGCAGGTGTTTATACTATTTTCCAAATGGCCCTTATCAAGTCCAATAAGAATAACTGGAAAAGATACACAAGGCTACCATGATACTATCAAAAAATCATCGAAGTTATATAAAAAAGTTGGCCCAGAAACACAATGCGTTGCAACTTGCATACAAATAACTTCCTGATTTCTGATTTCATTCTTGAAATCGCCTTAAGCATGAGAATACCTGTAGAATCTTGTCTATTTTTATGTGTTTAGGCATGTTGATGTTGGAAAACTATGAATAAATGTGTATAATGTAGGTCCTGAGAAAAGCTCTTGCACAAATCAGAATTTGTTCCAAGTTAGAAGGACTTCTATTGAGAAAGAAAAACTTGAACTCTGGAGACTCTCCTGAGATTCATGCTCAAAAGGTAGGCTATGCTTGCACTGTTGGATTGTCTTTTATAGTTACATGCTTGTCTTAAAGGTTTTGATATGCTTTCTGTCGTTGTGTCATCAACTGGATACAGGTTGACAGTTGCTGTTCTCGCATTTTTCTTTTCGTGGAACTTGAATATATATCTTAATATGGGTGCCTGCTTGGATGTCTCTTCATCTCTTTACTTTTCCTTAAAATTGATACTCTTGAATGTGGTTTTGTCTTGCATGAAGGGTTATTTTTTATAATATTCTTTCTAATATCAACCAGAGATGATATTTAGCCCAGACTACAAAGCTGTGTCCATTGTCACTCACCTGTTTTTCTTTTATGAGCAGATTGACAAGTTGAAGGTGTTGTCAGAATCTCTGGCTAACTCCATGAAAAAATCTGAAAAGCGTATACTAGATAGCAGGTATAGAGCCTAATTGAAGCACGAATCATTTTCTCTAGTCTCTTGACTTCCACCTCGTAGTTGGGTATGTAATAATAGTTGTTTATTCAGGCTTTGTCTGCTCTTTTTTAGTTCTATTACTGGAAATATTATATCACTGCATTAAGATGTTCCATGAATTCTATGCGTTTGAAGGAAGATCGTGTTAAAATTATGTTTAGAGAACATGGATTTTTGGTTGGTGACTTGAGATCTAACTCATGATTCGGTCCTAGTTTTAACAAGAATGATGATCTTAGTTACTTGGAGGAATCGGTGAATCATGTTTTTTCTCATTTTAAGGAAAATGATGCATGTCCCAATCATCATGCATATAATAATGGTGAACAGATGAAATGAGTAAACTAGAGTGAGACTCATGTTGTTTTCTCTTTCCTTTATCCTCCTGTATTTGGCAGATTGCAAAAGGAAGAGGCACTTAAAGTTCGTGTTACCAAAGCTGACGAAGCTAATGAAAAAGAGAAGGTAGTGTGCTTTTGCATCAATATTTTGGATTCTCATTTGTTGTTAGATTGCTCTATGATTCAAACCTAGTCATAAAGCCCTTGGAGGTTAAATCAAAATAATCCAAGGATTGCACTATAAGGTGCAACCCCGGGTCATTTACTTAATCGGAACCTAAAATGAATGGACCTAAGTTAACCTATATGCCATGCTATGCAAACTAATTGGGAAAAAGAGGGGTTTTGATTTTTGAAATCATTAATTGAACTAAATTGAATTATAAAATATATTTTTTTGGATTTTAGAAAACGAAAAGATTAAAAACAGGAGATTAAACAATGACAGAATTCTCTTGAAAATGAGCTCTGGCTATCATAGTCGAAATTGATTTTAGTGGGAATAGGAATCACTAAGCTTCAAAATGGTAAACCTTAAAGTACTCTTTAAGTCCAGGATCTTAATCAATGGAACTCTATTTCTTAAGATCTTGTTAAGGGCTCTTAGTGTGTGTAGTAGGATCAGCCACTGCAATAGGTCAAACGAAATCTAGAATCAACTCAATATCAAACATAACCAAGCAAGATAAGACAGAATCAAGAAGATTACAAATAGACATATATGAAACTTCATATATTTAAGCTCAAAGTTCTACATAAACTAATCCAAACTATACATAATGAATATCCAACATTTGATTAAAACTATAATTAAGTAGCTCAGCTACAAATTACAAATCCTAGACCTAGGAATTTATAAATTCATAGCTGAACCATGGATTAAACTACTTCCCTTTAAGCTTATTGAATTCCAGCCATTGCTACACCTTCAAGAGGAAAAGAAACGCCTAGCCACGCATTGCACTCGGAAGCTTCACAACTGGGAATGAATTTGAGTCACCCATGGTGGAGGTTTGACAGTGGAAAAATGGAGGAAATTAGGGTTAAACGAGAGAAAGATGAGAGAGGACTAAGATGGAGGCTCTTCCCTCTTGAGTTCATATGTCACTTATCTCAAAATAGGGTTTCTAAATCGGTATTCGTGTCAGTTTGCACGAATGAGTAAGTTTTCGGGTCTGGGTTGCTGATTCGAAGGTTTTGCTGCGACAAAGTCAAGTAGCAACCCAAACACTTCGCCATGATGAACTTTTTCCGAGAGGTCTTCTTGCTTGATCTTGTGACTTGCAATTTCTTGGTCTTTACTCTTGACTCTACTTCTTGAGTGTCCTGTAATGAAAAGCAATAGTTTGCAATATCAATTGTCCAAGAAACCAAGTGAGTGCAATTACTAACTAATTATAACAATTTTACCCTCAAACTACATTAATTCAAAACAAGCACTCTTAAGTTAAATTAAGCACAATATCCAACAAAAAGAGCCAAAAAAGAAACTGCATTTTTAACTCAGGCTTTACTGCAAATTTTCGGAAGTTTTTTGTTTAAAAGCGATATATCTTCCCGTGAGAAGTTGTGCAGTGGGAGCTATACTGTTGAAATTTTGTGCCTTCTTGCGCAAGCTTTTGACACGATTTTGCTATGTGAGTGATATTTTACTTTTACCTATTTAACGCTTGGGACTTGGCTTTAAGTAACATTGATATATATATATATATAGGCATTCTGATATATTTAATCAAGTTCTTTTGCTATTCTAAGCGTTGCTGTCTGTTTGGTTTGATTGGCATATATGGAAAGGTCTTTTCAGTTAGCTGCATAATGTTCCTTAGATAAGCCATTGCACATTGGAAGTTAGAAATTCTTTTTATAACACTTTACTTGAAAACTTTATTTCTTCCCAGGCATAGCTTTCTTTATGGTTTATGATCTTTCTAAGCTTTGTGCTCGGCCCACATAGGAAGAGAAATAGATGCTACTGCTAAGCATGCTAGAGTTTGGTTCCCCTTATTGTAATGGAAATTTTATTATTCTTTCCGTTCTTTCTAGGAAGTATCAGCTGAGATTGCAGGGCTTGAAAAAGAAAGAGATGAACTTGAAGCTCAACTGAAAAAGGTTTATCCTCTTACCCAATTCTCCTGTTCCAAGTCACCCCTTCTCCTTCAACTGACTGCTGGTTTGGTACCACTGTAACTGGGATTTGTTTTATCATATTATACTTCGGAATATACTTATTTTAATGTTAACGCTGCTACATAACTTATTTTACTGCATAAACTTCTGGTTATCAAATGCTTTTCGCAAAGCTGATGTAAAATTGATTGATGTTGAAATTGGAGAATTAGAGATCTGATGTTTAAGTGGCATCAAAACAGGCTTAAAACAACTTCAATTTTATAGTGGCATATCCTGATTCCATTTCTGATGGACTTCTGAACTAGCTGCACCCCATGTATTCTCTGATTTGTAGGCATTCTTGTACCCTTTTGAAACTAAAACATATGAATCATTCAATGGATTGGTCAATGAATTATTTGAACTGATATGCCTACTCTAGAATCGGCTATTTATACTTTAGTGATGACAAGTACATAATGACAGTTCATTCTTTTAGGTTAATATCTCTTTGGCTGCTGCAAATGCCCGCCTTAGGAATGCCAGGGAAGAAAGAGATCAATTTGACGAAGCTAACAATCAGATTCTGGAGCATTTAACAACAAAGGTTTTGAATTTTCTTCTTGGGCATTCCTTCTAAATTTATGAGTTTGCAATTATTTAGTGCGAGGTCTTTGGTCTTCTCATTATTTGCATGTTTGTTGTTTTTTCTTAATCTGTTTGTAGGAAGATGAACTGTCAAAATCAATATCTGCATGCAAAGTAGAAGCAGATGTTCTCAGCACATGGATTAATTTTCTGGAAGATTCTTGGACTCTTCAACGCTATGCTACAGAAAATAAGGAGAAGCAGGTCAAGTAAGTAATATTATGTTATTGAGTTGGTGACATTCCCCATTTCTATACTGTAGTTGATTTGTTTTGCCTGTGGAGGTTTATGAGGGGGAGCAAATTTATCTTTGTTGTGTCTCATTCCTCATTACTGAAATTGCCTTCCAATCTTGTGGATGATTGTTTACTCTTTCAAGTGATGAGCTGGGGAGACACGAGGAGTATTTTACAAATTTGGCTATCCAACTTCTCTCCGATTACAAGGTTTGGTTTATTTGTGAATAAAATTTAACCAAATTAGGAATTCTTGTCTATCACCTCTCTCTCTCTCTCGCTGTATATGTACGCATTGTTCCTCATACTCCACACCCATCTATCATGCAGAAAGAGTTGGAACCTTCAGTCACCCGAATTGGAAAATATGTAGAGAACCTAAAGCAACTAAGTGAAGGGTAATGCAACAGGCTGACGTGATGAGTTATGTCTTGAACCCCTATTAAATTTTTAGTCCACTTGATGATACAGGTCGGGGATGGCATCTAGTGCAGAGAATGAAGGTTCTAAAGTACTAAACCCAAGGAAAAATCTTGAGGAAGAATATCTGGGCTATGAAGCTAAGGTAGGCTAGGTTTCGTTTCCTGCTTGCTGAGTCAGCGCTCCTATATATGAACAAAAGATTTATGCATTCTGCATTTACTGCAAAATGCTATTTTTTTTCTCTCTTCCTGCACAGGATGCTTGAATGATGGATATTGCGTATGTACCCTTAGTTTACATGGAAACATATCTTAATTTGGTTGCCTACATTTGGATAAAGAGCGTGAAGGGATTGCATTTCTGATTTTTTTTACATTATGCATATCGTGTTGAGGTCAGGAGTTTTATGATTATTGATGCTTTTGCTATTTAATAGTGTAATCAACTTATCAGGTTGTTATTAGACACCCCTCTTCTTTTCCAATTTTCTCCCTTCTCTTTGGGAAATGGAACAAGACCATAACTTTAGCAGCTTCTGGGAACACCTGTGATTTCCGCCTTATTTGTTCTGTTATCCGTGGCTTCTTTTACAAAATAATTCTTTGTTTGTAACTTTTGAAATTGAAGTTTCCTCATTGATATCCACGTGCCCAAAGTAATGTTTATTGGATCTTTGAGAAATTTGATTAGATGCACTATTGCAGTGTAAGATTTCCAACATGGCCTAATATCCCATTATATTAAGGGCACAACTCCTGGGGGATAGATCACAAATCTTAAAATTTATCCTGCCTTATTTCAGATTATTGCCATCTTCAGCGTAGTGGACAACATGAAAGAGCAATTTTATGCTTCACAGGAGGCAAGTTCGAGGTGGTATTCTATCTCAGTCCAATATTCCTTTGTTTTATTCGTCCTTCTTTTGGACATTATTCATTATTTACATTATTTAGCTGCATATTGTATGGAAATATTCAAATTTCGATCTTTCTGATTCAGGAAAGATGACATGTGCATTAAAGAGCTATTTGAGGATATTGGAAAGTTAAGGGTGGAATTTGACTCCATTGAAAGACCGGATCTGGATGTGGAGATGCCATCTCCAAAAGCAGAAATTGCATCAGAGAAGTCGGTTGGAAGTTCATCCAACCAGCCAATGGAAGATCCAGCTCCTATGGGAAAATCTAAGTCAGATGATGATCCCAAGGCATCCGCTGTTGAGGTACAGTCGGTTCTTGACCATGCAGCAGAACTAGCAAAGCTGGAGTCGGAGATTGGAAAGGTTGGTCGAGACTACTCAGGAGAAGAGATTGGTGACTGGGAATTCGATGAGCTTGAACGAGAGCTGAGATCTGGTGATGCAGCAGCAAGCAAGTAATAGAAAGCTCTTCTCGTATAGGTTATTGCTGTAATTATATGTGAGGTAGTGATGATCTTAATCAATGAGATGTGATGTTCGTCTTTTCCCTGACCTTCCCGGAAGCTATAACCAAATTAAAAGCTTTTGGTGTAACATACTTATAACAGTACTGAAGTTTATACTTGTTGATTCTTCTGTAAATTGTCAAAGTTGTATCGCGGATTTGATGAACTGTATCAATGAAAGTTTATTTGAATGTATATGGATAATCTTAATGATTTCTGGGACATTGCTTGCTCATATCGTGCAGCAGAAATATAAGCTGGTCAGAGTCTTCGCGCTCTTCCACCAAGAGTCAAATTCAGAAAGGTATATGGCCAAAGGTAGCAGTGGGGACGACTCATTGGTTGTGGAGATGACCCTCAAGTAGAATGGGATTTAGAACACCTCAGTTTATACAAATTTATGGAAAATCAGAAAGGTAGGCACATATAGTGATAAAAAGTTTCCTGATCTGGAAATTGTGTTTCTGTCTTTTGGTGAACATAATGATTATGCAGGGCCATGGATGCCTTCAAGGCAAGAGTACAGGAGATGGTGGATTGATAGCCCCCCACTGGAGTTCTGTTAAAGAGAGTCATTGAAACGACTGCCACTTTTGTGGCTATTGTAGTTTTATTACATCTGTTGCTGGTTGGATATCTAGCAAATGGAACCCATTAGCTCAGAACAAAGACTGCTTGAACTTGGAGGTTGGTAGAAAACGACCTTGGCAACCATATTTTCTGGGTGGTGGGTCTACAGGATAGACACATCTGTGGCTATTCTTTACTTCTGCTTCGGTTATGTCCCAGCAGAATCCTAGTTTCATATCTGAGACAGAGACAACAGTTTGTGAAGGTATCATTCAGCAGAGCTAGATGTGGTAAACTAGTTCTGAGAAAAAAAGAACCGATGGAATGTGTCGGAATACAATACGATGCTCGGATATAGATAGAGGTAGAAGGGACAATTTATGTCCAATACTTTAGGCATGATAGTTGCCTGCCAATGATGCCTATTTTATGGAAGTGATGAAGTTTTTGAGTATGAATTATCTTCAGATGGACTGAGTTATCTTATTCCCATTTCCTATTCAAACCAGTGGGTAAGGTCAAGCTTATGAATGGATTTGCTGAGGCTAACAGCTTGCTTTTGACAATCCACTTGGTGGTGCCTAAAAAGGACTTGCAAGTTCCAAGAGAAAGTAGTTGCATAATGTTGTATAGACCTTTTTCAAATGAATATAAAACAAAAAGGAAAAGATCAGAAAATTTTTGAACTCCGATGGTATGTTTCTTCCATTGACATTTGTCTGAAGTCATGAGTTTCATACTGTTATATAAAGTACTACTAATAATACAAGAAGACAAAAAGATAGGGTGAGTTCTTAAATACAGGAGGAGTGTGTGACAAAAGGAAAGACCAACAAAAGTCTCGAGCTTTGTTGGGCATAACCATCCACAATTCCTTTTATCTCCACCATAAAATGTCGGCCTATGTGTTGTTTTCTTAGTGAAGCTAACACTTCATTCTCTGTAGTCACTTCATTTCATGGTAACTACAATCTCCATTAAGGATTGGCCTAGCAAACTTAGATTTGGATTTTTGATTCATTTTTATGGAGAGGTTTAATTGTTATGAAAAGAATAAAAAAAAGGACTTAACAACTTTTTGTGAACCAAAAAGAAGATATGATTGTTAACAAGATGATGCAAAAGGCAGACACTTATATCAAGTGAAACAAAACAATCCCAGGAATCCAGTAAAAGTAGTGACACTTAGTAAAGTGTTAAAAGTAACCTTTAGTTATAAATTTATTAGCTTTTACAAGCTTGTTCACTTAATTAAAGGGAAGAGAAGAAACAAATGATTTGTTATATAGTAATAATGTATATAAAGACATGGGCTCGTTTGAAATTCCAGCCACTTGACCTTAAGAAGACGTTGCATAAGACAAAAGAAATGTTAAATAGTTTTCAAGGACATGGCCTTGTCTTATCAGCATTTCAGGCTCCAAATACTGTATTGGAGCTTGTTTTTGTCTTGTTTTTGTTTGAATTTGTTAATTATAATGGGAATAGACTTTTGATCATCAAAAATATGTTGTTTAGAAATTTTCTTTGTGAATAGTCCTTAAATCACATAATTCGAATAAGTTATCGATTGATATTAATAAATCCAATATGTTTTTGCTTCTGACCAATCATAATCTTGGATGAGTAAAGTTGTCTTAAATTTTTGGATTTACTCATAGAAAAGTATAATTTCAGGGAATCCTGCAAAACAAAACAGAATATGATCAATTCTTGAGCTAACAAGAGGTGCATGAGTCTCTTCCTAAACAAACTTTATTAAAGAAATCTGTGTGTTTTTGTGTGTGTGTGTGTGTGTGTGTGATGTGTGATGCATGAGATGACTTCCTTACCCACTTTTATAGTGTAACAGGCAATGACAAATCAGCTATCAGTTTATAAGAAAAAGAAAGAACAAAAATGGTTCAATGTTGGACCATTAGAGCAATTCCCATTTTCATAATGTTAGAACATATCTGGAAGCAATAAAAAGACTAAAAAAGATTCTGAACATTGTCTACAGTTTCTTAGCTTTGTCAGGCTTTTAAATATCGGAACTTTCCCTTCATTTTCTCATTGCTCCACCATTTCTAAGCACACAATTACTCACTCTAGGCACAAAAAGTGAGCATACCTAACAGAGAGATCAATCATAGTTTCTGTACTTTATCTGCTAAAGATGGCTTTGAACCTCCAGTTGTATGATCATGCAGAGGAAGAGTATATTGAAATGGAAGTTAGCTCATACTCCAACTTCATGTGCCGCTCTATAAGCTCTCCTCCACATCAAAGAGAGTTTGAGTTCCAAATGTCTTCCAATTCATTAGAAAAGCAGTACAGTACAACTTCACCAGCTGATGAACTTTTCTACAAAGGAAAGCTTCTTCCTCTTCACCTCCCACCACGTTTACAAATGGTTGAAAAGCTCTTGGAAAGCTCCAACTTTGGCTATAATGAGAGAAAAGATGCTTATGAAGAATTCTATGGCACACCATCGATGACAACTGCAGCTACACCAACAACCAGAAGTACCCCATTTGAGTCCTGCAATGTTTCTCCTGCTGAGTCTTGCTATGTTAGTAGAGAACTGAATCCTGAAGAGTACTTCTTCGAGTATAATTCAACTGAATCCAGTGATTTCACTGGAGAGAATACAAAGAAACCATGGTCCAGAAAGCTCAATATAATCAAACAGTCTTCATCAATTGGTTCAAAGTTGAAAGCTTCTAGGGCTTATCTCAAGTCTTTGTTTGGCAGGTCAGGTTGTTCAGCAGATTCCTGTGCTGCTGCTACAAAAGTTGCAGACGAAGGGACAGTTTCAAGAGACAAAGAATCAATGAACAGACATGTAAAGGCTGGAAAGAAAAATCCTTTCGGGCAAATACAGAGAGAAAAGTATCAGTTATCAACAAACGCAAGCCAGAAGTTGAGCAAAGAAACTGAGGATGGAAGTGGTCGGCTTCACAGAAGATCTTTCTCAATGTCAATCAAACGGCATTCCATAACCAAGCTTTCATTGTCTTCTTCATCATCAGGTTCTTCTTCTTCTTCATCATCAAGCTCAACCAATTCAAACAGGTCTACTGAGCTGCCTTTTCTCAAGAGAAGCAGCAGTACAAATTCAGAGATTGAGAATCCGATACAAGGGGCAATAGCTCATTGCAAGCAATCACAACAGTTGTCCCACGCAAGGAAGACTGCAAGTGAATTGGGGTTTTATTCATTTTCAACTTCCAAAATTGAAAATCAAGAAAGATCTGTTCTTTGCAGGGGATGAACTTCAACAGAAAAAGGAAAAGCATAGAATCTAGGCTGCTTTCTGATGTTCTTTTTTCATGCCTTTCATTATCCTGATTTCATGCTTACTTCTGTTGAGCAGGAGTTGTTATTAGTACCAAGTCCTTAAATGTTGAGCAGATCATATCCCAATGGAAGTTTATGCAACTGAAAAATAATTGGCCATTCATTCCTAAAATCCAAGACATGAGTTTAGAATCAGCACCTATTCAACAAAAGATATATCCTATGGCTACTCCTGATAGTTCACATGGTCTTAAGTTAAAAGTGCTTTTGAAAGTCTATAAGTAAAATTCCAATGTTTCCATATTAATCCGACTTCCATAAACCGAACATTTAGAGCGCTCGTCTTTCCTGAGTTGGGAGTAATAGAATGGTTTTCATTATCTGTAATGAGAACATTCCTAAAGATGACCAGAGGAGCTCTTGAACTCCCCTTTTCCGTAGAAAGAACCCTTATTCGGATTCAAACAGCTTAAGCGTATTTCTCAGAGCACCACCCTGCCCTTCAACCTTCTGATACAGGATTAAAAGCAGACCTAGTGGTTATCATTCATGGCTTTTACAAGGTCCTTTAATTAAATCTGAGTGTTCCTCATTATTTTCAATGATCAAAGAAAAACAAGATTGATCTTCCAATCATCAACTTGTTTCACTATCAACTTGACATTGCTTCCAAGAACTCTCTTCCACCAAGTTTCTAACTCCTTTAAGAGTAAGGGTTGAAAAAAAAAAACTCGACATTGCTTAGCTTTAAAGGGTATATGTGAAGCTTTACTTGTCATTAATCTTACATGCTAGAAAGGGCTAACCATAAGACAAGTTAATGTAAATTAAGCACCAATAAGAAAAAACTAAGCATTAGAGAAGGTAAATATCATTAGCTTCTAGTCAATGATAGGATAAGGGATTTGATAATGACAACAAAAATAAGCAGAGCCTACCTGTTAGATCAAATGAGTAAGACCCACCTGAATTAAACAAATGAACAAGGAAAATTTTATCGTGGATCAAAGTCTAAACATGACACTTTCCAACTAACTAGTAAACTATTATCAACATGTGTAAAAAATTGTTGGTACTTAGTAGAAGATGCCCACTACTTATGTTTAGAATAGTATTCAAAATTGCATGAAGTTCGACAAAAGGAAAGCAACTAACTTTGTAATAATATGAAATTTCAGTTCAAACTAGTAAGGTTGGCAGATCAATTGGTTTAGGATCCAGAGGAAGAGAATATCTTCAAGTTTAGATCTGCATCATTCCAGGGCTTCCTTTTAAGTTTTAGATTTATTAAGTAAGTCTGCTAAACCTTAATATAAGTGAATGTGTCACCCAGAACTTTGACAAGAATAGAACAAAAGAAAGCAAGAAAAAGGCTAATTGATGATGTTGAACACTAAGGACCACTGATAAGCATATAACAAGAAAAGCTTTTCCCTACTCTACTTTTTGGAGATGACAATAGTCGGTCCTGTCAAATTTTTTAAAATAATTTTTTAAAAATTAAAAATATAGAATAATTTATTTTTTTAATTAACCCAAATTCAAGCTTAACCGAAGCCTAACTCTTTTAAGTAAAACGATATTGTTTTGTTTATAATAATTGGCCATCGAATTTATTTAGACTTGGGTCTGATCCATGGATCGGCCTATTAAAAATAGTTAAATTTAACCCGTAAGCTAAAAATTGCCATTCATACTACTTTTTCACTAACTTCTACAAAAAAAAAACCAACAAAAATCGGACCTTACATAATCTTCCGCAATAAAGAATTGAACTTTGCTTCTCAAGTTGATATTTATTCCATAGAACAAAATGCAAGCTTTGTTATTCCTAAATAGCTTTCTCTAGACTGCAGCAGGTAAGCTTCATGGATTCATTTGTGCAACTACTTCTTTTAGCAATCTGCAAGCACGAAAAGAGCACGTAAACAATAAAATATCGGTGACCTGAAACTTGAAACTTGATGATCTGTTAGGCATGATTATATTCAGAACTTCATAAGATGTACACTAGCAATCTTGTAATATTGATTTTATTTTCCGAGGAAGGAATCGTAGAACATCCTGCAGGTAATCCAAAATTGTGTTGATCTGTGGCAACAATACCGCAATCACAATATTGTGGATGCAATTGCAAATTTGAAAAACGATGCCAACATATCTCAAGTGACAAGCGAAGTACCTGCTAGAATTCTATCCTAAGCAACCTGTTCCTGAAAAGAACAACAACAGCCTCAGTTTAAGTCTCTATCCATGAAACCAATCTATATTTATAGAAAAACCTATGACTTTCTGCACAATTAAATGAATGCTAAAGCCAGACTGTTGAATCTTTCAAACTAAAGTAATGAAAGATAGTTCCTTTTCCTCTACAGACATAACACAGACCTTGGAAGCTTAAGACTTGACCTCACAGAGCGCTCTGACTAGAAGAACAGCTGCATTTTCAGACCAGGAAAAGCAAGCCAACAGAAAAAGACGAGAACTTCAAAATACAGAGCAGAGGTTAAAGATGACAGAAGCACAAAGAAGAGCAGAAAAACACCAAAAAGAAAAATAAAAAGGGACAACGAAGAGGGACCGTTTGGATGGTCATGAGGCTGAAGTAAGAGAGGTTCAAGCTCAACAACCAAGTGGTTGACTTTAAACTGGAGATTGGAAATTTGAAGAACATCTTTTGCAATGTCTTCAATCTGAGAAGAGCTATCGCATTCGTAAAGAAACTAGTTCGGGCTCCCATTGCTTGCTTGCTCTCTCACTGTTTCATTTGGGTTCGGACCATTTTCTTTTTATCTGTTTCAGCTTCTCAAGTCCAGAATTCTGTATCAAGACTGTACCTTTACCCTCCTCTGGATAAACCTAAACGAACAGCTTCCAACTTCCAACGCTCTCTTGTGACGCACAGTGCAGGAAACTTGTAGACTCTGAATGGAACCATCTTTAGTTTATGGTTTTCATTATGTTTTTCTTTTCCAGTTTTATCTTAGAATTCAGACGGTGTCACGCCTGGTTGGACCCTGATCAAATGGGAACGCAAGGACCTTCATTCATATGTTGTCCAAGTGAAGCGCATGAGACGTGATGCTGAGACCATTGAAACGACCAACATCACATGGATGTCATTTTCTTGCAAAAAAGTTGAGATCATTCCAAGTTCAGAGTACTAAAGTTTCCATTTTCCTTTCTAGGCATATCCAAATTTGGCTAAACTAGGCAAAAAAATGTAACTAGTAGCATACCAGTTCATGGAAGTAAAAGATTTATTTAGATGAATATTGTTACTGTCTAGTTCAACATTCACTTTGCCAGATACAATCTTCAGGTTTTCAGCAGCAGTGTCAAATTAAAGTGCATAAATTTGATCCACTTCTGAATCGGAGAAATCAGAGTGATGCCATGAGTTCGATCCACTTCTCTTTCAACATTCACTTTGCTAGATACAATCTTCAGGTTCTCGGCAGCAGTTGCAGTGTCGAATTAAAGGGCATAAATTCGATCCACTTCTGAATTGGAGAATTCAGAGTGATGCCATGAGTTCGATCCACTTCTCCTTGTATGCTTATCCTTCCTCCTCATTGAGCGGATTCTCTTGGATTTCACTACATAGTAAGTCATTGTCCCAAGAACAGCAGCCATTATCACTCCACCAACTATTGTCACCAAAATCGCTGCCCATCTATGGTGCCGGCCAACCACAATATAAGAAGAGGCAATGAAAGCTACTGAAGTGCACACAGAAGCCAGCCACATTAGTTTGTTAATCACCACAACTACACGTTTCTCAGCTTTTGTCTCACCTCTCACCAATGTAATTTGAACCACAACAACAGCCAAGGATGTAAACAGGGCAATAGCATTGAAGATGAAGAAAATTTTGAAAGAAGCATGGGTTACTACCACTGCCATTCCGTTGACATGGTCCCCACCAGGCACCGTAAAAATGGCTGCAAAGGCAACTGTTGCAAATAGAACTGCCACAACCGTCACCGAGTTGGTGGCATTATTGATGCCTTCACGGTGGAGCTTCCTGAGCTCCTTAGAAATATTATGAACATTCTTGTTGGTCCTTCTGGTCTGCTCAAGTTGGGTGTGAACATCTTTTTTAATTTGAGTCACAGTTTTCCTTAGCTCATCCCTCGGTTGGTTCAGTTCATTAGCTCTAACAGCATCATACCGAGCAAGGCACTCCTTTATATCAGAGGATTCTTCAGAGAGGGGAAGCCCTTCAGCTATGTCGAGAGCTGTCTTATGGTCTCTTGTCAGTGCATTTACATTTGTATCTGGAAGTAACAACAGTTCCTTCACTATCTGCAAATACACAGAAAATTCAAGATTGGATCTTAATAAATTGTTGAAAGCTACATGATTACATTGAGAAATCATGCAACATGCATAATAGAAGTCCGAAAACTAAAATTCGGCAACTATAGTGGGAAACAAGGATTTGTCTTCAAAATATAATTCAAGGAAAAACTACAGAGTTCAAAACCAATATCAATTATATGATTAAGGCCTTGAATGACATAACAAAAGAACCAAACAATAATCACCAGAGGTATGAATGATGCAATAGACATACCTCTGACCGCTTTTTCCGGGTTGCCACATGTAATGCTGTATTACCAAACTTGTCCGGGAGCATCACAATAGCAGCATCTGCGTCAAGAAGCAATTTAACCACCTCACAGCTCTGCCCTTTCACAGCCATATGTAATGCTGTCTGTCCTTTCTTGTCAGTCCTTCGTGCCAACTGAGGATCTTTGCTTAGCAATGCTTTGACAACATCTACATACCCCTGCCGTACAGCTAAATGCAAAGCATTTTTCCCATTGGACTTAGATATCTCCAACAAGCTGCTGTCCTTTGTCAGCAACTCATTCACAACAGCAGTATGACCTCTTACAGCTGCAGATACAAGAGGAGTAGCATTGGATGGGCCAAAAGTTCGACTCAAGCTTGGGTCGTGATCCAGCAGTACTTGAACGATTTCTGTAAGAAGGGAATCATTTTAAGCAGAAGAAAACGTTGACTATGAGGACATCAACTTTTCAACAAATTGCAACTGTCAAAAGTCAAGCAATCACTCTGTTGAGCTCATTACTTGGTAGACCACAGCATAAATTGACAAACTACTGAGAGAGAAAAAGAAAAGGTATGAAACTAAAATATATATGGGCTTTATGATCATATTGTTTTTCACTGTGTCATACATTTTTCTACTACAGGGGCTTGATTATGTTTTCTACAAGATTACTTCTCACCACCATATGATACTTAACAGTCCAATATGTCAAGTATGCAACTATAATCACATTGATTTGTTCAGTTCAATAAATTATAAACTGAACTTAAAGATAGCCTGAATGATTAAAACCAAATAAGGAAAAAAAAATTCAAATACATTACCGCAATGCCCTTGTAAAGCAGCGATATGCAATGGATCAAACCCTGACTTATTCTTTCTTGAAAGGCACTCCTTACTAGAGTACTTCAACAGCTCCTTCACCACCTCAAGGTGACCTCTATCAGCAGCAGTAAACAACACCGTCTCTTCTAATTCATTTACCTCATTCACTACCGATGCCCTTATCTCTGCTACCTCCTTATCCAAATCCACCCCACTCAAAGTCCCAACCATCTGTGAATCAATATCATCAAGAATCTGCTTGACAGCAGCCAAATCCCCACGCTGAGCTGCCAAGTGCAGTTCGGTATCATTGTGGCGCCCGGTCACTTGCTTTACATATTTCTTTCTTCCTGCTTGGTCAATTCGTTTTCCAGAGTTGGACAAAACTAGAGCTGGAGCTGTTGATGTTGAGGATGGAGATGGTGCAGGTGAAAGCTCTCCAAGTGGGTTGTGGTTGAGCTGGGGTTGCGTTAATCCCTTCTCCAAATCTCTCTCGCCTGCTACATAACCATCAATCACAAAAATTATACAAGCGAGACAAAAACTTTCTTCCTCTCCCATATTTTTCCCTATGGATGTAATTGTTCTTTTATCTTTTCAAGATTTCCATAATCTGCACATCTAGAAATGGTAAAAAGCCTGCTAAATTTAAAACGGCTGTATCATATTCTTCACGAGTCAATAAAGATCAGGATTTATAGGAACTTAGCAGGAGCAAAGAAGAGTGAAATTATCATATGGCAAAAACAGAAATTCTTAAAGATGGAAACTTTACAAGTTGCGAAACTAGAACTTAGCAAACATTCTTTAAATAATTGATCCAAGCTTTGCTAGATTCACAGAGAAAACACCCGAAAACAAGATTGACCAACTACTATCTATAGATAAAACTACACATGAAATGAAATTTCAAGAGAAACCCAGAAATCAACAACTAAATAAATTTCAACGGACGCAAGCAAATACGTAGATCCCATGAACAGATACAGAAACATTTACCTTCTAAGCCTGGTGAGGCCATGATCTCACTGAATTGTAAGCGAACTAAAGTGTAAAAGCTAAGAGCTCATGAAAGGGAGAAAGGAGAAGTTGAGGAAAACATTAGAAAGAGGAGGAGGCGTGCGTCGTAAAAGATCGAATCTTTAGACAATAAAGCGATTTAAAGACGACAAAAGGAGCCACCGAAGGAAAGTTCAAAGAAGGGTCCAAGTGAGAAAATGAGTTTGCAGTTTTTATCAGACTTCCACAAATAATTGATACTATTGCCTTCTGAGTCTACTCTTACCCACTTCTACTTCCACGTGGGCCAATAATTTGACTCTTTCGTAGCTCCAACGCGACACTGAACAGTCACCTGTAAGAAAAAATACATGCGGAATACTTTTTTTTTGGGTTAGTAGAGGAAGTTCATACTTGAACAGCCTAAAACCACTTTCAAAGTGGTGGATTCGCAAGTTAAAAATCATCCAATAATGTGCAAAGCATGATCATGAGTACATTTGGTAGTGTATCATGCAAGTAGAATAGGAGGACTGGAAGAACCTCAAACTTGAAGAAGAAAACAAGAAAAAAAAGAACCAACAAAAAAGGACGGATAAAGAACAATATTGGGCCTCCCACATTCTGTCACTGTTTAGTGTTAACATGTGAGCCATGGCCCTGGATGTGTCTTCAATGAAGATTCCTGAAATGAAGTTTAACGGGCCTGTTCTGATATACTCTCTCCTTGATCCCACATGTTCCGCCACTGTACATTTCTTCCTTATACAAGGACCAGAATGTTTATGGTAGTTGGATCACAAATCCAACGTACATGGATCGAGCAAGACCAGGTGATAACGATTATATTGTCTGGACGTGAATTCCTCAACTGTTGTTCTTCTCCTAAATTGTCTGAAGATATTGTTTCAGTAACAGAGATAAAAGTTCATAGTCCTTAGTTTGAATAATCCTGCACGAAGAAGCATCAGTACTTGAAAAGGGTTGGCTGAACAATCATGGGATCTTCTTGTGTTCTTCTGATCTTTACAAGAATCACAATTTTAACAAGCTTTAACTGCACTTGAATGCAAGACTGTATTTTGCAGAGAAATTTCTCTGGACAGAAATAAAAGTTACCCCACGTATGAGTTAAGTTGTTCAGAGCATTCATTCAACTCCAAGAAGATCTAAACTTTCAGAGTTATCGTATTGAATCTTTGATGAGATGAATAATTATTTGATACAAGTTGTAATGATTGCTTATCCATATATCTCTGTAGAAAGCATGGCATTCCCCAAGTGCTTAGCTTGCATTGTATGTATAAGAAGTTCATATCTGAACAGAAGATCAGGTTGCTACCTCCATAGCAATCTATAAGCTGAAAACTCCTAAGCATAAGAAACAGTAGCTGCGACAGTTTCAGATCAGTAGAAAGACCTCTTTAAGATATCAGATCTATCATCTCAATTACTAAACCTCTTTCATTATGTCAGAACTCAGAATAGCGTGCATGAGCTCCACTACGTAGCACGTTTGGTGGAAGAAACTACAATGTTAAGGCCAGGCAGTGGCAGAACAACAATAAATCTGCAGAAAGTTGGATCCAAACTGGTACCATTAAATCTGCAGATTATAGCTAATTAGGGCTTGTTATAGTTAAAAATGGCGGATCAGATCGTTAATGGTTTGATATAAAGAGCACAGGATCGAATGACATGTGAGTATATGCACAAGTTACATCACTGAAACTTGTACAAACAAACGTAAATTTCTCAGAGTTGAAAATTCAACTCAGAAATCATTAATACATTAGGAAGACACAAGAACGATGGTAGTGACATGGTGCAACAGTAAAGATGTCGGGCAATAAGGACATTAATTCCGTAGGAAGACATAAGAACGATGGTAGTGACAGGTAGCAACAGCAAAGATGTCGCGCAATAAGGATGATTCCAAGTTATTCATGAGCTTCTCAGAGATCTAAAAGTAAATTAAAATAATGTGAAATTGACATAACTTGTAGTCCATCTACCAATTACATGAACTCCATTGCAGAGCTAACTTGAACTCAAAGAAAGCTTGGAAAATCCAGGGAATCTAGAGCAAGGCTTTTAGTCCAGCAAAGCTCAAGTATTCGTCATTGATCCAACTATACTTCTCCATGAAAGAGTTGGCTTGAACTTTTGGAGGGTAACAATCTATGGAGTCTTCCCATACATTACAATCTTTCAGGGCTCTCATCACTTTCCACACGCAGTTGTTGCACTTAAAACCTGCTCCCAAGCTGATCATCAATATCCTGTCGTTCTTCTTGAGTCTCTTCTTTGCCTCCATGTAGCCCAAAACATACCAGAGACCTCCTGCGGAAGTGTTGCCAAATCGATGAAGTGCCATTCGAGCTGGCTCAAGGTCATAGTCACTGAGACCTAGACTCTTACCTATTCCATCTATAACAGCTCTCCCACCTGGGTGTATGCAGAAGTGATCAACACCAGTTTTCAGATTGAAACCAACTCCTGATCCTTCAGGACTTGGACTCTTGCTTTTGTTTCGTCGATAAGATACAAAAACATAGCGAATTAGTTCCCTTAGTGGCAGCACATTAGGGATGAGCAACCGGAGATTCATTGTTAAAGCTTTAGAAGCACACTTTGACAGGCTTTTGGTAAGTAGGAAACCTGCATAGCCAAGCTCGTCTTCTATTTTTATACAGCAACCATATGCTTCATCAGTCGAGCCAATATGGGTTCGCAGGATATAATCTAATTTCAAGATAGCTCGATGCTTCAATGCTACATTGTTAGTCAGTAGCATTGAACACCCTCCTGAACGAAACAGGCAATTAGAAAGGATCATGGACTTTTCCTTTCCACAGTACCAGTTTGGACCGATGGATTCTGTACTGACAACAACAGCAAGTGCGTTACTGTAGGTCTTGAACAAGTTCTGAACCAAATCAATGGACACAACACTTGCGCTACACCCCATTCCAGAGAGGTTAAAAGCTTTAATGTCCTCCCTCATCTTGTAACGGTTGATCACTCGAGCCGTCAGAGATGGTGCAGGAGAGAACAAAGAAACATTGATGACAAGTATGTCGATTTCTGAAGGAGAAACTCCTGACCTATCGAAGAGCTTGTCAAGTGTGCTGAAGATGATATCATCCAGTTCGGACAAAGAATCCTTAAACGTAGGAGATTCTTCTTGGCCTGCAATGATGTTTTCAGGACCATAAGTTTCTTCACCAATTCCTGAGTTGACTATGGTCTTCAACAGAAACCTGTACTCCTCCAACCCCAAGTTCTTATTTCGCATAACGATTTTTGCACAGGTTTCAGAGTCAAGTTTCCTGACCTCAGGACCCTTGTAGCATTCATAAGCCAGCATGTAACAACACCGATTTCTTCTCAGGAAAACCACCTTATAGAAGTAGAGAACTGAACAGAAGAGAAGAACAAGGCAATTTACGAATAGGGGGTCCATTGGAAGTGTAATGTCTGTCGGGCCAGCAGTTTTCTTTTCTGCAGATATGAAACTTCGCTTCTCATTGCACCATTATATAGATTTTCCACGCAAGAACCTCTAACAAGGACAGTTACAGTCAGTAGTTCACCAATTACTCCCACCTGTCTTAGTGATTATATTTCCACGTTCAATTACTCCAAAATCAGCCTTAATTTTTGTGGTACAAACTCGAGGTGAGGCAGTAATAGGTTGTCAGGTTGTCCTGACAGAAGAGGCCACCAAATTCCTACCTAGACCACACACATAATTGAAAAAAAAACCTACTTTACTGCAACTTTTTGACAAGTTGAAACCGCTGCGGAACACAGAATCGAGAAGGAATCTGTGAAAGGTGTAGAAACTTTTTATAATGTCATAAATAGTATTCATTAATGGATAATTAAGCACATCCACCATTAATATCTAACATAATGGAGCTCTAGAGCCTCGAGTCGGAACAGATGTAAGCTGATAATTTATTGAACTGTTCACATAAATGGTGTGAAGAACTTGGAAAGTTATTTAAGTTATTAAAACCTGTGGTGATTAAAAGCCTGTAATGGTGTAGGATCTTTACAAGTATTGCGGCAACATATTGTTGGATATGGGTCCCTCACGTAGAGGCACACCATTTTCTAATAAATACAACACCAATTTTAGTGTCGCATTAGTTAAAAAAGAAAAGAAAATAGCTACTTTTATAGCTGTTTCACACGGTTGAGTACCTATATAAGTCACTCCTTGCTTTATACAAATATACAACAAAAGCATAGAAGAAAATCAGACCAAAGCAACACTCTGATGCTAGGAAATATTTTTTTAAAGGATTAGTGAGTAACAAAATAGTGAGGTTAGTATTTTCAAGTCAAGAAATATCTTGTAAGCCACCATTTTGGTTTTATCTCTGTATACCTACTATTTGTAATAGTGGAAGAATTATTATGAGTATTGTCGGTGAACATAGCTTAAAGTTAAAGGTGAACCACGTTAAATATTTTGTATCCATTTTATTTTTTCTTTTCAAAAAATACGTCCGCTACGCCCAACAAGTGGTATTAGAGCTGTGTTTTTATTGAAAGTACTTTTTTGAAAAGAAGCACGTCATGGGAAAAACTTTACAATGAATGTTTTGATGTGATTCTGTTTAAAAAGCTAACGTAAAACGGCAAAGTTGATAAATAGTACTCTCAAGTTTTTCAATTTGAAATTTGCAAAGTTCAGTGGGGTCCGACGATACTATTTCAGTGAGCACTATTCACAAGTTAATATTTACAGGATCTTATGGTGAAAATTTAGAAGATATCTTTCCTGCCAAATTTTGAGGTCCTGATTCTATCTTTGAGATCGGTTTTCTCAAATTTGGCTTAATTTGGCAAATAGAGGTGAAAACGAGTAAAATGATCAATCTAAACGATATTAACTACCGCATATGGCGAATCAAGATTAAGGATCTATTGATGATTACAAAGATGTATTTGCCAGTATTTTCAACAACTAAACCGAAAAAGATGTCCAATGAAGATTGGAAATTTGAGCATGAACGAATGTGTGGTTATATTCGACAGTTTGTCAATGATAATGTGTATAATCACATTAGTAATGAAACTCATGCAAGAACACTGTGGAATAAGCTGAAGCAGTTGTATGCTTCAAAGACCAGCAACAACAAATTGTTTTATCTGACAAAATTGATGCAGGTAAAATACCAGGAGGGTACTTCTGCAGTTGATCATTTAAACAATATGGACTGGATGGTTAATTAGTTATCAAAGATGGGCATAAAGTTTGACAATGAGGTGATTGCTCTAATGGTGCTAGCTTCATTACTAGAGTCTTGGGAGATTTTGAAGGTGTCTTTGATAAATACTGTACGAAATGACATATTAAATATGGACTTTGTTAAAAGTGGTATACTAAATGAAGAGATGAGATAAATCATAATATGCAGCCTCTTCATCACATTCAGATGTTTTGCTTACAGGAAATAGAGGAAGGAGTCAATTCAGAGGTCAAAAGTCTAGAGACAAGAGCAGAGGAAAGTCAAACAAATATGCAAATGTGAAATGTCATTACTACAAGAAGAAAGGCCACATCAAGAAATTTTGCCGAAAGTTAAAGAAGGAAAAAGGCAAAGATGTGAAGAAAGAAGAAAGTAATGATGATGAACAAAGTAACATTGTTGATGTATTCAACCTTATTATTGATACAGAGATAGTTAGCTTAGTATCGCAAGAAACAAGTTGGATAGTTAACAGTAAAGCTACTGTTCATATTACATCTCACAGACAATTCTTCTCATCTTACACGCCTGGAAATTATGACGTTGTTAAAATGGTAAATGGAAATCTGTCAAGTGTTGTTGACAAAGGAAATGTTTCTTTAGAGATAGCGAATGGTTCAAGACTGTTGCTGAAAGATGTCAGGTACATTCCTGATATACGTTTGAACTTGATTTCTGTAAATAAGCTAAATGATGAAGATTTCCGAAATACTTTTGGAAATGAAAAATGGAAGCTTACTCTTTAGTAGTGGCTAGAGGTCAGAAGCATTCAAGACTGTATATGATGCAGGCAAAGCTCTCCAATAATGTTGTCAGTATAGTGGAGAATGATAATACAATTGATTTGTGGCATAAAAGACTAGACCACGTTAGTAAGAAAGGGATGACTCAACTTGTAAAAAGGAATATGTTATCTGGTCTAAACTAAATACATCAGAAGAAATGTGCAGGTTGTCTAGCAGGGAAACAAAACAGGGTTTCTTTCCAGAGTTCTCCTTCATCCAGAATGAAGAATGTTCTAGATTTGATTCACTCAAATTTATCGGACCATTTTCAAAGTCACTTGGTAATGCACAGTACTTTGTGACTTTTATTGATGATCATTCCAGGAAAACGTGGGCTTATACTCTAAAGACTAAAGATCAAGTGCTAGATGTGTTCAAACAATTTCACACCTCAGTTGAGAGACAAATTGGAAAGAATCTGAAGTGCATTCGGACAGACAATAGCGGAGAGTACATCAGATTATTTGATGCTTACTGTAAAGAGCATGGTATTCAACATAAAATGACACCACTAAAAACACCACAATTAAATGGCGTAGCTGAGAGGATGAATAGGACTTTAATGGAAATAGTCAAATGTCTACTTTCACATTCAAAGTTGCCTAAGGCATTTTGGGTATGCATTAAATTGTTCACCATGTGTTCATCTCCAGTATGAAGTTCTAGAAAAAGTGTGGTTAGGAAAAGATGTTTCCTATGATCATTTCCGAGTCTTTGGTTGTAAGGCCTCATATTCCTAAAGATGAAAGGAAAAAGTTTGATGTCAAGACATGACAGTGTGTATTCATTAGCTATAGTCAAGATCAATTTGGCTATAGGTTTTATGATCAGGTGAAAGAAAAGACTTATCAGGAGTTGTGATGCTATGTTTGTTGAAGATCAAACTATTGAAGATATCAACAAAGCGGAGAAGGAAGTTCCAAACTTTAATAATGACTCAACAAGCTTCCAATTGAATCCTCTAATAGTGGTGCCAAGACAAGTTGAAGATGAAGTGCAAAATGATTAACTAGAAGCTGATAATACAAATGTCCCCAATGAAGTTTAAGCAGAGGATGATGATAATGTTCATATTCAACCACCAGCACCTGAAGATTTTTCAATCCCATTATCTAGTAGATCTAGTAGAAGTAGACAACCATCTACTAGATATCTAGTTGATCAGTATGTAATACTGATTGATGGGGAAGAACCAGAAAGCTTTGATGAAGCCATAAATGATGAACACAAGAAGAAATGGAAAAAGGTCATTCAAGACAAGATGAAATCCTTGCATGAAAATAAAACATTCAAGCTGGTGAAATTGTCAGAAGGCAAAAGAGCATTGAAGAATAAATGGGTGTTCAAAATCAAGCATGAAGAAAACAACGACCATCCTCGATTCAAGCAAGATTAGTGGTCAAAGGATTTAGCCAAAAGAAGGGTATTGACTTTGATGAGATATTTTCACCGGTAGTGAAAATGACATCTATACGTTTAGTGCTAGGACTAGCCGCAAGTTTTAATCTGGAGGTTGAACAAATAAATATCAAAATTGCCTTTCTATATAGGGATTTGGAAGAAGAGATATATATGGAATAGTCAGAGGGTTTCATAAAATAGGGGAAAGAAGATTATGTTTATAGACTAAAGAAGATTCTATATTGCCTAAAATAGGCACTAATACGGTAGTATAAGAAGTTCGAGTCTATTGTGGGGAAGCAAGGCTACAAAAAGACTATTTCAGATTACCATGTATTTGTGAAGAAATTTTCTTATGATAATTTCATTATTTTATTGGTCTATGTAGATGATATGTTGATTATTGGTAAGAATGTTTCTAGAATCAACAATCTGAAGAAACAGTTTGATAAGTCTTTTGTCATAAAAGACTTAAGATCAACAAAGCAGATTCTTAGCATGCAAATTATCACAGACAAGTGCTAAGAAACTATGGTTGTCATAAAAGAAGTACATTGATAAAGTGCTTCGGAGATTTAAACTAAACAAAACTAAAGCGGTTAATTGTTTTCTTACTAATCACTTTAATTGAGTTCCAGAGAGTGCCCTTCTATAAATGAGAAGGAAGAAATGTCCAGAATTTTATATGCTTCAGCAGTTGGAAGTTTGATGTATATCATGGTTTGTACACGGTCAAATATTGCTTACACAGTTGGAGTTGTGAGTTGTTTCCTTTAAAATCCTACAAAGGAACATTGGGCTGTAGTCAAGTGGATTCTCAAGTATTTTCGACGATCATCCAAAATATGCTTATGTTTTGAAAGAGCAGAACCTGTGTTAGTTAGTTATACAAATGTAAATATAGCTGGAGATGTTGACTTGAGAAAGTCTACATAAGGTTACTTGATTACTTTTACAGGGGAAGCTATGGCATGACAATCAAAGTTATAGAAATATGTTGCACTTTCTACAACTGAAGCGGAGTTTATTACAGCAACCGAAGCTTGTAAGGAGTTGTTATAGATGAAGAAGTTCTTTAATGAACTTGGTATCAAGCAAGAATAGTATCAACTATTTTGTGACAGTCAGAGCGCTATTCACCTCGGTAAGAATGTCTCTTTTCACTTAATATCAAAACACATTAATGTGAGATATCACTGGATCAAAAATGTGATGGAGACGAAACAATTTCAGTTAGAAAAAATTCATACTAATGAAAATGGATCAGACATGTTAACTAGGTTCTACTAAAAGGTAAGTTCGAGTATTATCGATCAGTAACAGACATAATAGAGCCATCAATATAATCGGAAGGGGGAGATTTATTGGATATGAGTCCCTCATATGGAGGGACACCATTTTTTCAACAAATCAGTACCGCATTAGTTGAAAAGGGAAACAAGACAATTGTTTTTGCAGTTGTCTCACGCGGTGGAGTGCCTATATAAAGCACTCCCTGCTTCATACAAACATACAACAAAAATATAGAAGAAAACCAGAACAAAGCAACGTTCTGATGTTAGGAAATATTTTTTTAAGAGATTGGTGAGTGACAAAATAGTGAAATCAGTATTTTTAGGTCGAGAAACACCTTGTAAGCCAGTATTTTAGTTTTATCTTTGTATACCAATTATTCATAATAGTAAAAAAATTATTCTGAGTATTGTCCGTGAACGTAACCCAAAGTTAAGGGTGAACTACGTTAAATATTTTGTATCCATTTTGCTCATTTTATTTTTCCTTTTTAAAAAATACATTCGCTGCATCCAACACATATATCTGTCATTAGAAACAAAGATTCAGAGAAACAAGTTGATACTATGGATTGAAATGCACTTATTAGGAGGAAATTAAAAAGAATATAAAAGCAAATATAGTGTTATTTTACTTGGAAAAAAGGTGGAAAAGCTGACCAAAGAGAAGAGAAAAAACAGGTCAAATGGATGATAAATACGCTGGATGTTCTAAAGATATATTGCAGGTGATCTTGTCCTGGAAGTAAATGATCCACTTGTTAGATCTTGGAATTTGAACCTCACAAACTTGCCTCTCTCTTAAAACTCTTAGCTGGTACAATTTAATGGAGGATCTGCTTCACCAACTCAAGTCGTCACCATGGACGGCAGGGCACTAACATTTCATTCCTGCCCACCATGTTCCTCTTTACTTACTCTTTAAGCCTCACCTTTCACTTGTACTTTGGATTATTTATGTGATAAAAATAAATTCTAAAAAATACTATCCTCCTTTTTTTTTTTTTACATAATGTTGAAATTTTGATGAGGATCGAATGCATAATTTCTATAATTTTTATATTTTTTATTGAAATAAATTAAATTGAAATAATAACATAAAATAAAAGGTTTAAAAGTAATTTTAAAATCTATAACCTTTTTCTTTTTTCTAGGAACGACAAAATTGGGCTAGGCTGGCTCGACTTTAGCTCTGGTTAACTAAGTCACATACTGAAACTGTTCGACTTGTGACCCGACAAAAAAAAAACAAAATAATGTCATTTTGTCTAAAACAACATCTTTTTAATTTTTTATAAAAAATATATAAGGCCTGACCGGGCCAGCCAACTCGTATGTCGAGCTTGTCATCCATAATTTTTGTTCCTTTTTTGCAATAAAGAAGTCAACTATAATAATTTACAAATTGCGCACTTTACATTTAAAAAATACTCATTCAAAAATTTATTGAAGAGATTATTAAGTTAATTTTAACTCCTAATTATTTATATATTTAATAAAGGTTTTATTTTATTTAATATCGTTTTTCTTTCATAAGCATATATTTATTTTGTGAATAGTGTTAATCTATTTAGATAATTTTTTTTAATAAATATCCATCTTATTGGAATTTGTGATAGTTAATTTTTCCCACATTAATTAACAAAATTGTCAATATAATTAATGTTTATATTAATTCATAAATTGAATCTTAAGAGAGTTTAAATTAATTGTTCAAAATAATAATATTGATACTAAATCTTTTCCTAACTCAAATCAGCACATATTAGTTGGTTTTTAGAATTTCATTAAAAAAAGGGTTTCTTAAATCAATGAGTTATTGCTTTTCTTTACAATGGAATTGGAATTATTATTTTTTGAACATGCAATAATTTATAAATTACATAATTTAAGTAAATTAATTGATAATTTAATAATTTTGAAAATTTAAGTAACATACTCTATCCAAGTATTTTGGAAGTAACATTACTACATAAGAGTCTATACAAAAATATGTTACAAAAATGAGTTAAAATCCTAGGCCTTAAGGCCTCTCAAAAGCCCAATTGGTTTACTTTTCTTCTTTTTCAATCATCTTTTGCTGGACTATGAAATTTATTGGGCCCAAATTGGTCTATAGATGAGTCCAAAAATACTCTTCACTCTTAGACATATTAATGGGCCGGGCTGGGATAGGTAAACCCATGACCTTGCCTGACCATAGACTGACCGGCCACTGGCCCATTGGTCAACCCAGCACACCATATTTTAAAAAAACCGTAAAAAATGACGTCTTTTTTTACAAAATGACATCAATTTTAAAATAATGATCAGCCTACGAACTGAATTGGCCTTTTTTGACTTCTCTGTTCACTTTTGACTTGAATGAACAGATTCTGTTGAACAAACTGTTAAAACAGCCAATGTCCTATGCAAACATGTAAGAGGCATTTTTGACGAAAGAACATTATTTTTGAAATAATGGTCGAGTCATAACCAGGGCTAGTCCTTTTTGACATCCCTATTCAACCTTAACTTGATTGTACAGTTTCTGTTAAGCAGACCATTAAAACAGCTAAAATAACGTCATTTTTTAAATAACAATCAGGTCACAAATCGGTTGGGCTCTTTTTGACATTCCTATTCACTCTTGACTTAGATTGTGCAGATTCTGTTGAGCAGACGATAAAACAGCCAATGTCCTGTGCAGACATGTAAGAGGCTTTTGTTGTTTTTGGTGTACACAGTCAGAAAGAAGGATCTGACACAGTTCTTCTCATGTTTGAATCTTTCTGGCTTAATGTTTGTCTCTGCTACATTGAGTTCCTTTAACTTTGGACATTCGATTATGTGTCTTTATGGCTTTCTCTGGGAAATGGATAATTGGGATGTTTCTGGTTTGCTTTAAAGAATCGAACTTTGTAAAGGGTTAGGATTCTCTTTAGTTTTTTCTTTCGTAGATTTTTTAGTAATCCCCGAGAGAATAGCATGTTCTTGTGTAAAGATTCGACTTTGAATGAGATAAAAGTGAAGCTTGTGTAACTGATTCATTTTGTCGGTAACCTTACAAACAAGAGTCAGCTAAGCTTACCATACGCTTTCGAAAGAATTACCAATCAGAAGGTGGTACCACTAATCTTTGCTTTGGAGAGTTCAAAGGTGGCGGGACATTGCCCGACAAAGAACTGATATTCATGATGTTGGATGGTGTTCCAACGAACCCAAATTCGAGATACATATGAATGTGCACACATGTGATTGTTTCTGAGTAGATCCTTGTCTTTAACTTGACTGCAGATTTTCAGATTTTTGTTGATTAGTAGTCTGAGTATTCGCGCAAAATAATGTCGAAAGTAGCTTCGACAATAGACTAAAGTCGATTTCTGATTTATTTCAGAGACAGAAAAAGAGATTGAAAATTCAGTGTTCACGAAGATTTTTCATTTATAATAGGTGAATGATGGTTAAGGATCTCTACCAATTCTCAAAAGAGAAGAAAGTAATAAGGGGAAGAAGTGTGTATCAGAAAAATGACGCAAGATATGGACCGTCAGGAAAAAATCAATACATGAACTTTCTAATTCCAAGAGATGAAGCCAAGTAATCAGGAGACTGTAGGATCTGTGGAATTAGCCTCAACTTTAAGGTTTTGGGATTAACTTAGTTGATTAAGTTGTGAATTGAGATCCTGATACATATTACAGAAGTGATTATGGGAGAACTCTAAGAACTTCAGCTGCTGACCATTGATAGCTTTCTTACACCAATAGAATCAAGAATTTAGAACTTGAAATTGGACAAAACCAACTCAGGCTAGGACCATTTTTGGAGCAGTTAGTTTTAAGGGGCTTTAATGTTGGAAACTTTTAGCAGCAGACAGTGAAGAGGCAAGCTCTGGCTTGTAAGATCTTATTTTTATAAAGCTGATGCATAATACATGAATAAAAGAGAAGGAAAAAGATTATGTTTTTACTATAAAACACCTCATTTTATTGATAGCAACAAAGCTCATTATATAGAGCTGAAATGTAATAGAAAATCCTATTTATTTGCTAACTATTACAAGAGTATCTCTTTACTGATTTTTAAAATCATGCACTAAGTATCGTAATCAAATTTGCCTAAGATCTAGTTAGTTTAACCATTTATTTCGTAATAATCTTCAAGCCTAAGGAATTTTTCAACTTCCAAGAATTTGAGTTTCAACCACGTGAATATTATTTTACATGGTCGTGTGAAGCTCCATTAGAATCTCAGAAAAAAATTCTCCGAATCTGCACAGGTTCACAGTTTGTTACTAAAACAGCACAGATGACTGTATAGCTGCAGAATGAAAACCGAGGACCTGGAAGGGCCACTACTTTTGTGTGCTAGCAAATTATGCACTCAAGAAACCAACTAAACATCATTCTACATAGAAATTTAAAAAGAGTTCTTATTACTTTGCAACTTAGATTTGCAGTTGACATGATACATAATTGGTTTTTGTGCGAGTTTAGTCTATGATTTCACCGGGGTGATGGACACGTAGAACCAGTACTGGAAAAACTAGCTCCATGAAACAAGTCTGACAGGTAATTCTCCAGATCATCTGGGCAGATTCTCAC
>JANIJH010000003.1:62615123-62627160 GCA_024520975.1 Erythroxylum areolatum
CATGAGTTTTTGGAAAATAGACTTCTCTATCTATGAAAACTTAGGTTTTTGGAAAATAGACTTCACTATCTATGAAATAATGAAAACTTAGGTTTTAAGTGAATTTTCTTCATGTCATCAAATGAAACTGGGCCACGTGGAAGACTCTAAATCATTATATTAATGTATTATCTCATGCATAGTCGGTTGGAAAATTTGGAAATCTAGAAGTAATGCTTATATGAATAAGGCCATATTTAGTAATCAGCTGATTGCATTAGTTATTAACTGATTTGATAAGCGAATTGCATCACCTATTTGTTAGAGATATTTGGTAAAATTAGCTGTTTAGTATTAACGTAAAATGACTTATGATGACGTGATTTCAAAAAAAAGAATATAAATATTATATGTCTCAGCATTTTGTTGAATATTCTTATAAGAATTTAAACTTTAGAAAAGTCGTGTTTATCTGTAGTGTTTCATCATTTATGAAAAATTTATACAACTCTTTCTATTTTCATTCTCGTTTAAGGTCAAAATTTTATTTCTAACCTATAACTACATAAAATAATTATAAGAATAAGTATTGTTCCTAAAACGTAGGTATCATGGAACCTCAATTAAAGAGTACAATTGATTTTTGATGATTAAATTTTGGTTGATTGATGAAAATGCTCCTACATTTTTTGTTGTTTATCTTAAATCAACTATTGGGTTTGGTACTTTTCAAACAGTTTTTGTAGCAGTTTAAAGAGTCAAACAGTTGAAGACAATCAATCAGTTAAAAAAATCATTGATTAGTTGTCTACCAAAGTGATGAATTTGATTTATAATTGCAAGTGTTAGGGTTTGTGGTCGGGTAATCACTTGAATCGAATGAATTGTTTAATTTAGTTTAGAATACATTGTTTGCAAACTACTCGTGTTAATGAAGATGCACTTATTACATATATTAAAAGTAGTAGCGATGTCCCAAAAGATAGTTTAATTGATATAGCAAATCTTAGCTTTTGAATTCAAGAGATTTCAATTTTGAGTTTTGGTTGTAATTTATTTATAATTTTAAATTATATGATTAATTAGAAGCGAAAATATGCATATATTTTAATTAAATTGAATTGGTTATTTAAGTTAAGATTTTTAACTATTTAAAAAATTTATCTAAAATATGCTATATATACTTGTCTTTTCTTATTCTGCGTTTCACAGAATAAGTAAGAACAAAGAGAGATTTCTTTAGCTATTTTTGAAAGCGTTGGAATAATTAAACCTGATATTAATTATTATATATGTTATTTTTTAATCAAATAAAAGAATAACTATTCTTTAAGAATACATCAGTGATAGAATAGCTATTCCCTTCCCAAGTTGTAAAATGATCACTGTGAAAAGTATGAAAGCAAAATATACATTTGACTATAAAGTCAATACAAAATATGTATTTCAAAGCAATATATATATTTTAATGATATGGAACTGAGTCGGCCATTGACACTGATCGGTGATCAGACTCTTTGTGGCATTTCTAAGTCCACGTAAGAAATACGACTTCACAGAATACAAATATGATGCAATGTTTGGTGAATGTTAGACTTATAATAAGAGAATATAGAATCCATCTAATAACTGAAACCACTTCCTAAGGGAGGTGTTACTAAATATCAGAAGGTGATCACTTGGGAAGGTTGATCGAAAGAGATAAGGGGATAGAGAGATTTTCTCTGATACTTCCATGTATGCTCATTTCAACCACAACCATCATCTTCAGACAATTAGATATGGTCCCGATTTGACCAGCACCACTCATCAAAAGATTAGTTAGCTACCCACCACTATCAAAAGATTAGTCAGCGGAGCTCTGGGCTGTTTACACAAGACTCTCCTTAACTTGGCGTTTGAGATTTCATTGACTCGAGTTGGAAGTGGACTCGTTGAGAGTGCATCAGCTCCTTTCTTCTATGATGTCCCGTTCTCGGTCGGACAACCCTCTTATCATGGGTATCTTAGAACTTCTCATCCGGAACTGGGCTGTTGTTCATCGGCATGTACACCGAGAGAATAACAGATGCGCGGACTGACTTGCTACCCAGGCCGGCTCTGGCGACATTAGTATCACTTATTTTGAATTCCCATCTTTAGGGTGTCATAATCTTCTTTTAGAGGATCAGTCGAGGCGATGTTTTTCTCAACTAATTAGTATCAGATGTACTCTTCTCCTTTATGCAAAAGAAAAAGAATAATAAGAATTTTAGAAACAAATCTTTGAATTTGAAAATTTTCATAACTTTTTAGTTATAATTTTTTTGAACTTCAATTGAAAAATAAAGATGAAACATGCGTTGGTAATAACGTAATTAAGCAACTCTTTCTTTCGAAAATCCACTAGATTATCCATGTATACTATACATATAAATTTACATATAAACGTCATCATCTTATGAGATTCAATCCCAAATTATTGCAAAGTAAAGAAAAGCAAAAGGATAAATTTAAAGTTAAGAAATAAGTTGAATTATCATATAAGAGATATCTGATTGGTATAAGCAATGTTCTGAAACCCGGACCGGTCATTGAACCGGTGGCCTTACTGGTCACCGGTTTGATCGGTTCAACCACCGGTCGAACCGGTGTGACGTAATAATTGTGCAATAATTATATTTAATTATATATAATATTTTAAAAAATAAAAAAAAAATTGTCAGACCTGTCCGACCGGTCAATTGACCGGTTTTAACCGGTTCGGACTGGGTTAATTTATAGCCGATTTTGAAGGATAAACCGGACCGGACCACCGACCGGTCACCGGTCGGGTCCGGTCCGAGTTTAAAAATACAGGGTATAAGTATAAAATTTTTTATTTTTTATTTAATATGAGAGTAAATTAACATCTGGTTTGAAAAGAATATGATAAGCTGATCGTCTGTTAGAAGTCCTGATAAGTCACATACGGAAAGTTTGTCAGAAGATTGGGGTTCAAATCATGGCAGCTGTTAGGACTAAAGGGTTTTGTTTGTAAATATTTCAATTCAACTTTAGAGTTGGTCAAATCGATGCCCTCTAGAATGTGAACATAATCAATTTCTTGGTGTTGGTGGGATAGGATTTGTCAATTATAAGATTTAGTAACGAGTGGTGTATATTAAGTACCGGAGATCTGAACCAGTTGAGTATAAATTAGTTTTAGAATAATTTAAAATCAAATAATTCAATTTGACAAATTAATGTAATCTAAATAAGATTTATGTTAAGAAAAGAGTCTAATATGATTATCTCACCTTCTCTTTTAATCCCTTTTATCTTCTTTTTATTAGTATTTTATCATAAAAACTTGAACCAACTAAATCTTAATACAAGATTTTATCTTAGAGAAATGAATCTTAGAAGGACCTTTGTTCACACCAATCCACAAATTATATTCGGTTTATATATAAAACATAGTTTGTTATAAAATTAACTAAGTGTATGTTTGGTTGAGTTTTTGAAAGATAAATAAGCACTTTTTTCATCGCAAAATTTTTTTTAAAGAAAAACGAGTGTTTGGGTGTAAAATAAAAAATAACTTTTTTAGTATATATAACTTTTTTTACAGTTAAAATGTAGCTTTTTAAAAAGTTCAAATTTGGAGCTTCTAAAAAAAGTACTTTTTAAGTAAATTTTTCAGATCAATTAATAAGCTTATTTTTAGTCCCTTTTGTCCTTATGTTTTACACATAATTCCCACAATATTCACAAACACATCTTAACGTTTATTTTGACATTTATATAATATTATTTGACTGTTTATATGTTTTAATATTTACTTGTAATATTAATTTTACTTATGTTATAATCCATATAAAAGATTTGGTTAAATATATTTTCATTTATGTTTCATATAGTTTAAAATTATTGTTCTTTTTATATTGTTTATTATATTTTAAATTATATTTATATGCATAAATAATTTTTATTATAATATAAAATATAATTAAAATTAAAAGTGATTTTTATTTTTGTGTTGCCAAGCAATCTATTGTATAAAGCTCTTTTAAAAAATCTCTTTTTTAAATTATAACCTAGCAATCAACTAATTTCTTTGAAAAACTCTTCTAAAAAAAACTCTATTAATATAAACCCAACTAATCAGACACTAACAGAAATTGCCCTGAACTTGCTTGATTGGCTGAAAGATGCTTGCGGTTTGGAAAATGAGTTGCATAATAATGAGCGATTGAGATGTTCACCCTTTATGTGCGCTTTGGACTTGACTTTGTTTTCCACTTATGGCTCTAATTGCTCGTTTACCTCTAATTTGTCATCATCCATAAAACAAAGCATTCAGGTATACGTATTTTTCAAATTTTCAATTACCGAATTTCATTAATTGTAGGTGTTTTTAAATAGAAAAATCAGATAATGGCGGATTATTCTCATTATTTTTCTTATCTTGCCCAATTCCTGATGAAAGTAACAAGGGAAAGTTGTGAGTAGTGCTTCTTTACTTGGAAAAGATGAATCAAGCTACTTGAAACATAACTGTAGAACGCAGGCTATGAAATTCTACAATGACCAATCTCATCAGGAATTTGAGGTCATAGTTATGGCAAAATGGGCCAGTCCTGGTCCAACATAAAATCAGCAACCAAGTCCAAAAATGATTTGGGTTCGGGCCGAGCTTCATCGTACCAGATTCAAAACAAAGACTCAAAATTCGATCCAACAAACAGGACAAAGCTTCTTGCACTAAACCTGAACAGGCTCAAGATCAAACTTGTTAACTAATTGCTATAACCATGGATTATTATATGTCCAGGTTCCTATTAATTGGGAGTAAAAGGTAATGCACAGGTAATGGGGTATAGCAATGGGGATCGAGATCCAAATGAACTCAATAAGCTTTAACGGTAATACTTCTCAACTGCTTTTTCCAGCATTAAAATCTTGGACAGAGTGACTAATGTACACCCTCCAAAGTAACAAAGATGAAATCAAATGAAAAGGGAACATAACAAAAGTAATCAGTCAACTTGTTAACTGAGTGAGTTTACAATTTCAAGATACTAAAATTGCCCTATATAACAGAGACATCTTAAACCTTAATCGCATACTTTCTCATGGGGAAGTACATTTCCCTCTTCTTCTCACGCTCTGTCTTCAACGATTGCTGCACGAAAAAGATGATCAAATCTTGGTAAGCTGAAGACAAAAATAATGCTACATTATCATGCCGGATGCAACAAGGCTACTCGAGGTTATCTATACAAACTAGATTTGACACGAAAAGTGTCCGAATCTTAACAAAGCAAAAACCTTGATTAAGCCTTTAGTAAGTTCAAATGCAATAAAGAACATTATCTCTTAACGTAATTTAGCACTTAATTATAAGTCATTTCTTGTACATCAGCCACTTTCTCATCTGGTCACTACAACTCTACATGTGACATCCCAACAAATATTCCTTCCTAATCAATTTGAAATGCACATCAACCAAACACCATTTGGGAAGCATTTCACTATAAAGTAGGAGTACCTGACGCTTGGTAAGCCTCCTGCGAATGGCTCTCGTCTTCTTGGGACGAAGATCAAGTGGCAAGAATTTCTTGTTCTTATATGCCTCCCTCAGTGCAGCCTTCTGCTTCTGTGAAATCACGGTCAACACCCGCGCAATTGACAACCTCACGATCTTGCTGTCATCAACAAATCCAGCAAAGACATTTGCTATTTTGATGACCACAAAAACTATAATCCCACCAAGGAAAAAATAGCACACAATAACCTATATCACATGCTTAAGTTCCGTTTTCGCATTCTTTAAAAAAAAAACCCACAAGCCAAAGTCTACAATGGGAAACAATCATAAATTAAACAGACTTCAAAGCAGAAAAATGCATCCAAATGCAGATTATAGGTACGAAGATAGACATCCAAATGCAGATTCTAAGTACGAAGATACATAATTTACATTCATATAAAAAACAGGGGCAAAGAGAGTATACATCTTGGAGAGTTTGTTAGGAGCACCGCCGGTGACCTTTGCGACCCGAAGGAGTGCAAGCTCAGCCTTGAGATCCTTGAGCTGATTCAAAAGCTCGGCCTTTGATTTCTGTCTGAGCTCATGGACTTTTATTCTAGCTGTTCCATTTTCACATCAACACCAACACAAAAATCATTACTTGACACATTCAATTATCCAATCAAAACTAAACTCACTAAGTTCCAATTTCACTTACCCATTTCTTCGTTTCTCTGGCTGCAACAACCCCAACGCCCGTGGATATGAAACCCTAGAAGTTAAGAGAGTTTATTGAGATTATATAGACCGGGCTAGTTCTGAATGGGTCTGGTTCGGCTTAAAAGTGTCGGATTCAATTTATTTGGGCCTAGAATCACTTTGGATCACTCCTTACAAAATTTTCAAGTCGGATTCCTTATAACACTTGTAAGGCAAATTATGATAGGTAAAAAGACGAACTCCAGCATTCAGGTTACTCCCCTTCTGCTGCTATAAATTCCTTTCCTGCAAGCTCATCAATGGAGAAGATAAGAGTATATTTGAAATTGAAACTTGCAGCCGAAGCAGGCGAAGAACTATTAGCAAAATTACTTCCTATGGCTTCAAAACTATGAATCTGTGCACTTAGCTTTCCTGTCAACTTTTGGTAATGTCCAGGCTACGAAAAACCTCGCAGGTCACTGTGATCCGTATAGCCATGGCTGCACGAGCCTGAGCTCTTACACAAACTCCCGCCAAGCCAAAAGTGATGATATCCATTGGAGGAGTTGCACGAAGCTACACACTAGCTTCTGTTGAGCATGCTAGAAAAGTTGCTGCTTAGGTGGGCAATCTTCATCGACTTCGACATTGAAGGACGCACCAACCTGTACAGATACGATCCTGCGAGCTATCTTTCAGGATACATCAATGGAGCTCCGAGAGTGAACTTAACAGCAGTTCCTCAATGTTCATTCCCTGATTCCTGGGTAGGAAATACCCTGAAGACAGGATTTTTTGACTATGTTCTGGTCGGAAATTCTTGGCTCGGAACTGCATCTCCAAAGGCAGCAGGAAGTGGGTTCATTCCTGTAGCCGATCTAATTTCCATAGTACTTCGTTCAATTAAGGGTTCCAACAAGTACGGAGGAGCTATGGTCTGGTCCAAGTACGATGCTGATCAAAGTGGATATAGTTCCTCCATCAGGAACGATGCCTAGAATCTTGCTTATATTTATATCTGAAGTTTGATTTCCTACCACCTCCGTGTTCTTATCTTCTAGGCACCGTTAAGATTTAACAAATTAAACCGGTTTAAATTTTAAATAGTTTAACCGTAAAATTTTTTTCTAATTTTAATCTTTTGGTTTGATTTATTTTAATAATTTTTATTGTTAAAAATAGATCAATTTATTAATTAATTAGACAATTTTGTTAATTAATTAATTTTTATAAACTAAAATTAATTAATTAGTTTTGATTTAATAGTCTTTATTTTTAATTAAATCTTAAATTAATAACTGTTTTCGAATTATTTAATTTTATTTAATTATGAACAGATTTTATAATATTCTAATACCGATTAAATTTTTTAAATTTTAAATTTTAAATTTTTATTTTACTAATTAATTTTTAGTCTAATTTTCAAAATATTGCTAAATTATTCTTTTTTGCTAGAAATAAAGCTATGACTTCATCTAAAATTTCATCTACTCCATCATACACACACCAAGTATTCTGTTTCAGCCAATTTTATTTACATATTTATGTGTGTCCAATATAAATATGTATATGAGATTTAATAAAATATGATAAAAATTGATTTATGAAAAGGAGGATATGGTCTTCCACACCCCCATACCATAGATCTTCTATACTTTCTATTCTGTTTCAACACTGCTCCACTTCATCTCATTCATATATTTGTATGGGACCTACATAAATATATAGTTGAAATAAAGTAGAACAAGATTAGATCAGAGTAGAGAATACAAAGGATCATGTCCTCATACATGCATCATTGAAATTATTATGTGTTTACACCACAATTCTCTCATCATTGTTGTTAAGTATGCATGCCTATGAATTGGACCAGACTCGGGTCTTTTCAAAAGAGTTCGACTCAAAAGCCTTTCCAAGATTTTTGGCTAAGTTTAAATTAGTTAAATGGACCAAATCAGATATTTTGGATCCCATATTACCTTAAAATTTAATTAAACTAGTCTTTATTAAGTATGTTTTGGATCGAGTTCACTGAATTTCAGGTACAATACAAAGCAGAGTCTTTTTACGAGTTAGGTTCTATGTATCAAGACCTTAGATGGGCTTAGCCTAGACTTAGGAACCATCTCCTCCACTTAGAAAATTTCACATGGCAAACTCTTTCCATGCATGAATATCACTCTATATTTGATAACCTACAAAGGATGGCCTTAGTGACTGGTAAAAGCTTGTTCCTTTGTACCTACTAACGAAAAGTTCTCAAGTTTCGAGTCTCAGTTCATTCCGTGATTTGCAGATTGTTACGTGTATTCATGAAGAGTTCTCAAAAAGCACTGGAACGTGGATTTCCCTTTCAAGAACGAGTGATTTCATGCTTTCATTATTAAAAAGAATCGTAGATTACCAGAAAGTTTGTGTTCTTATATTATTAATAAATCACAAACACCATTTTTGCAGTCATTGTCTTCAAGCATGGAACTGGCATGAATAACAGGTTGCTATCAGGACAGAAGGATAAGCTAAAATATCACACAAAGCTCAAAACCATATAGCAAGAAATCCTTATCCAATTTATGGCCAGTGAGATAGGGAAGCATGTGAGAGCTCAAAAAGTACAACACAAAAGGAAAGCTTCGGATGTCGAAGATAAAAGTAACATTATATCTTAGTTCTTCCATGGATTGCATGCCAAGTAAATGAATATTTAGAGGCTCTTCTGATACTATCTGATAGAGATGTTTGCTTCTTTCTTTTCGTGACTGCGAGTAGACGTTGCTTGCTTAATCATGAGAGTTGCTTCATGAGCAAACATTATCAATAGGCACGTCTAACACCTTCCTAGCTTTGCTTGAATCTAATTCACCCATATAATGACCTCGGTAGACAACCAATCAGCTATTTTTTTAGCTGATTGGTTATCTTCAGCTAGTTGGAAAGCAGCACATCCGATGATTAATTTAAAATAAACAGCCAAAAATGAAAATGCTTCTATATAGGAATATTTTCACCATCGGCCAAAATTTTAACTATCAAAAGTTAATTGTATCTTTTAATTGAAGTTCTTAGATATCTACATTTTAAGAATAGTATCTGTTCTTATAATTGTTTTATATAATTATACGTTAAAAATAAAATGTTGACCTTAATCAAAAATGAAAATAGAAAGAGTTGCATAAATTTTTCATAGATGATAAAATAGTATAGGTGAACATGATTTATCTAAAGTTTAAATTCTTATAAGAATATTCAATAAAATGCTAAGATATATAATATTCATACTCATATAATTTTTTTTTAAATCATATCTTCATAAGTCATTTTATAAATAAACAGCTACTTTTATCAAACATCTCTAATAAATAGTTAATGCAATCTGCTGGTCAAATCAGCTGATATAATCAACTATCAGCCAACAACTAATGCAATTAGCTTATTATCAAACAGGCCCAATATATATATCTATAACTTTCAAATTCTAGCTAGTAGATGTAAAGGGTATGATGTAAAAAAAAATTGTGAAATGTTAAAAAGATGATATTAACGCTAAGCATGTTGGTTCAAGTAGCAAGGAATTTGGTTGTTTTTAAACGAAATTTTGGATTCAAGTCTTGTAAATAAAGTAAATTGACTTGGGTTAAACCAGTTTGAGTTTTACGTCAAAAAATGAAGTATATATATATTTTTACTCTTTTATAAATTTAGTCGACTCGTAATTAAATTAGTCTAAGTTTAATCATAATTTTAAGAGAGTGAAAAAAAAGTGAATAAGAGTTCTACTCTCTTATAATTTCACTCAATTCAAATTGAATTATAATTTCAAAATACTCAATAATCTAAAAATTAAAAAATAACACAAAGGAAGTTTGAAGAGAGCAAGAAAAGGATGAAATTTCTATTTTGCATTCATATGCTATATTAAACAATGCAAGTGTGCACAATAATGTGGATTCATACCTCAGCAAGTAGGAAACTTGCATTAGTTGAATCAATAATTAATAGGCTTTAAGGGTCTCACAAATTTATATTTAATGTTATTTTTTCTTTGAAGGGGAAAGCTGTCACTTTCCTTCTAAGGACAATGACGTTAAAAAGGAAGAAACAAAAAACTAGTCACACTACTATAATATTCTATGATAGCTAAGTGGATTTATTCAAAATCAAAAGCATTGAGTCACTTTCATCTTCAACTAATTGTTTTGACCTGCTATGCCCATCATCAAGTTAAGGATAATATAACATTTATGGTTAACTGGTAAAGTTGTTCTTTTGTAATTACAAAATCAAAAAATCAATAACGAAAATAATCTTTTTGTAAAAGTATAAAGGAAAGGTTACTTACACTATCACCCTCTCCAGACCCTTTAAAACAAGAAGTCTTATGTATTGAATACGTTGATTAAGATATAGATAAAAGATCTCACATATAGAAATTCTTCTCATTTTCACGGATCTTGTAAATTTCTTCCTTTGAGCATTATACCTTAGATTTAACCTAAACATTTAATACGAAAGACTTCTATCTTAATTATTTAGCATAAATATTTCTTTACCCCACCTAAATTTGTTTGCAATGACTTGTTTGTTTTATATATTTATTTGCTTTCTTTTCAGTTTGTGTATTATTTAATTATTTTATCCTTTATTTTTATTCTTTATCTTGTCCTATATTTATTTTATTATTTAATTTTTATATTTTATTTGAATGTATTTATTATTATTCTTATTATTATGTCTATCTTTTATTTTTATTTTTTGTTATTACTTTATTATCTTAATATGTATCATTTTTTCATGTGGATCTATTGAAAATAATTATTTACTAGTTAACAAAGAATGTGTATTTCTAAACTTTCATAAATTTCAAATACTCAATAATTTTTTTAAAATGTTATTGTTGTAGTTGTTATCGTTGCAATTTTATGTGAAATTTGCAATGGGCCTATGAGGCCATATAAGAAGGAAAGTTAGATCACACACAAACTCAAGTGAAGTTCCATTTGAAAACTAAATGACTATAAGTGGAATAACCAACTAAACTTATATGTTAGTCTTCTTTCTCCTCTTTTTTCAATATGAGACACTCACATATGGGTATTATCAACATTCTTTCTCAATTATAACTGGGGCTGAACATCCAGTTGTTACTTGAAATATGTAAAGTGGTAATCGGATCGGACCGCTGAGATTGAATATTCAGACGCATAAACAAAAAATTAATAATCCGAACTAAACCTGCTTTGATACTGTATAAAATTAATAAACAAGTAAGTAATCTCCACATTATTTTATAAATGGAGTAGCTACTAAGCTTATATATTAATCTTATTTTATCTCTTTTTCTAACATAAGATACTCTAGGTATTAACAACATTTTATTATTATTATAGGTATTGTGGGATGCATCTCGTCTGTTTCCACGAACCGAAAGTCATGCCAATTTGCAATTGGTTTCACACACGTCACCTTCCATCTCTTTATTATCTGTTTATTTTTCTTCGTTGACAAATGCCGAAGAAAGGGGTTGCATTCAATTATTATAGAAACGGCATTCAAACAATATATTGTCTAGATAAGTGATTAGGTTTGACAATGAATAGGGTCATGTCGACAGTCGTTCGTCATCACTCCATCACTCATAGGATCTCCAGTGTCATGGTGATTTGCCACTTGCGGCATCTTTAATAACTTTTTTTTGTGCAAATTGGATGGTGTTGAAGTTTGGATATCTAATTTAATTAATGAGAATTGAGCAAGAGCATACCAACTAAAAAAAAATCTTCTCTAAAATATAGGTTTTATTTTATATTAGTTGGATTGTGTTCGTAATTATAGACTTATTGAATAACTTATTTTATGTATTTT
>JANIJH010000003.1:62627260-62648836 GCA_024520975.1 Erythroxylum areolatum
TTGCATTTATGACATCATGTTTTACTATGAGACTCACCAAGAGCATAAAACTCTATTGGCCACAATTTTTGGTCACAAAGAAATATAAAATTATAGTTTCAATTTGTAAAATTTAAATTGATTTATCATACATAGAATTTTCCAATATGAAATAGTTCCTACTAAAGTGACTATGTATGATTGAAAGTTCTTTACGAAAGAAAAAGACGATATTTGTATTGAATGATCGTGATATGTATAAAAGGTGTTGCTGTACTTAATTTATACGATAGAATTTTATCATTAATTTTATAGACTAGTATAATAAATATAATTTTGTACAAACTTTAATTAATTATATGTTAAGATAACTGCGCTCGGTAATTATCTCTTAAATTAATTATTGAATCTGAGCTCATGAGTTTACTATAATAGGTGAGTTTGACCCATATTTTGCAGTACACTCGAGATTTTACTATTAATCGACTGTAAACACAGTAGCTCTATTGAGAATAATATGTGTTTTCTAATCAAGATTTGAATTAGCACTAATCGACTCTCTGCTACGTCTTTGTCAATTCGCTTCACATAAAACAACGGATTATTATTTGTTCAACAATGGAACAATAACCTATCTGATATAACCTATCTGATTAGGTTTCTAATTATTATTATAGTTTCGTAAATTATTAATATTATTTATATATTCCTACATAAATATTAATGAAATTTAATTAACAGAGTTTAACAGCTTTTGTTCCTTTTTTTTATACTAAATTCCGAAGTCACATCATGGGTGACAGATGTTTTCATGTAATGATGTGCAAATCTCTCTGACAGTCGAATGGCTTACGTGCTTGTTATTTGTGTGGGCTGTCAAAGATCGTTACTTAAACATCATCATGACGCTCAGGAGCTCCGAACTCCACCAAAGTCCAAACATATCAACGTACATCGCCATGAAGATGAAAGCTGCACGCCCCACTTGCCAAGGAGTGAGGATTGGACGGTCATTGGACTCTAATTGCGTAACGTTCCATTTCATTATTATTATTTTTGGATAAAAATATAAATTTTTTGTATCATTTTAAATTTTTTAAAAGTTTTAATCTTTAACATTTTTTAAGTTTTTTTAAATTTTTTTGTTAAATTTTGATAAAAATGAATAAAATATGCACAATATAAATATTAAATATAGACTAATTAAGTGTAATTAATATAATAATTTAAGACTCAAACACATTATATTTTATTTAAATTAATAGTTAAAAATAATTATAATGTATTATTTATTTATGTTAGATTTAATTGTTTCAATATGAATTTAAAAAGTTTGTATTAAATTATAATATAAATAATATTTAATTAGTTCACATATTCCTCATAATTTTTATCTGAAATTTAAAAGAAAGAATTTTTCTAAAAAATTTAAAATTAAACTGAATTTCTTAAAAGATTTTAAATTTCAAATTTGTAATAATTTATTAAGTTACAAAAAAAATTATACATTTTTTATTTTTTCTGATAAATTATAAACTGTGTATTATGTTTGGTAAATCAGTTTGTGTCTCAAATAAACGTCAATATAATTATAAAAAAACCATTTTTGAATCAAAAGTGGACTATAAGTGACTTGGGTCACACTCGATCATTACATTTCCTACTTGTTATTCGTAATTGTTATTTTTTATATGTATATTTTAAATAATTTTACAGGTTATAATATATCTTTATTTTAAAATAAAACTTTATTTTTATTATAATTTAAATTTATTATTTTTTTAATTAATTTTTTTTGTAAATAATTATTCTATCTATCAAACCGCAACTTTAACTTTAAAAGCATTGTCACTTGTCATTTTGAAACGAGAGTTTATAATAAAATGGAATGAAACGCGATAAAAAAGGAAAGTTTTATATTATATCTCGTTTCATTCTAAACAATAAAAAAATTCTAATTTGAGGACTTTAATATTGAATGTAAAATAATAAACAACTTTACATTATATTATATTATAAACTCTTCATTCAAACAACATTTTCCTATATTACATTATGAACTTTTCCATCTATCTCAAACAACAATTTTCTAATATTATATCTATTTATATTTTATTCCACTTTATTTTGTTCCGTTGTATTATAATAATAATTTTATGTTCAACTAAATAGCCTAAAAGAGAGATTGAATTCAAGTTCACAAGTAAAGATATAAAAATTTTATATTTTTTATCTTTCCCGTAAATCGCATTCTACGTTCAATCAAAGTCATCTTAAGATGTAAAATCCGAGCTTAAATAACTCGTAAATATTATTAATAAATGTGAAAAAAATTAAATATGTTAATAATTTTAAATTTTCGTGATTGTGTATATCATTTAACCAATAACCAAATTAAGTCAAAATATATTATTTATAATACCATATATTTTTTTAAAGAATTCACATAAATGAATTCACCGTTAAATTAGTCATGAAATATGCGAACTTTGAATTACTTATCATTAGTAAATGCACCAAAATCCAAAGATAATAAAAATCATGGGGACCAAATCTTTTGTACCTATAATTTTGTATAAACTATGCTCTATACGATCCCATTTACACAAATATGTATGATCTAAAAAAATATGTGGATAAGATCGTATGGAACAGATTTGGTACATGGTTATGAATACAGAGAATTTGACTCCAAAATCACGAGTCCTAAATAATTGGAAAGGTTTTTTATTTTACCACACATTAAAAAAATTAATATTTGTTTATACGAACGGATATTTTATTTATTTATTTATTAAATTAACCGTTTAAAACTTGAGATCAGAATTTTACCTCCCGCAAGAGACCTATCTGGCTCTAACGAAGATTAGCTTGAGAATAGATGGTTTAAAGGTGTCTTTTTATAATTGAGACCCTCCTAAAATAACTCGTAGCTAAAACAAAAAAAAAAAACCATCAATTCAAAACCGTGGTTAACCTTTTCCTCTTACTTGTTTTGCTTGCTTTTGACTTTGTCTCTTGGGCAATTTGAATCAAGTTTTAAATTATCAATTTGTTGAATAATTTATTTAATATATATTTAAAAATAATAATTATAAATTTATTTATTATTTAAGAAATGTGCAAGTTACTCGTATCTTCCGAGTTAACAAAAGGAAGGAAGAATGGATCAAGGAGAAGATTGATGACTTTGGTTACTAAATGATTGATGACATCAAGGAGAAAGATTGATGACTTTGGTTACTAAATGATTGACGAGATCAAGGAGAAGATTGATGACTTTGGTTACTTAATGATTCGTGTTTTTCAACTAAGATTAAGTTTAATTAATTGTTAATTTAACATGGAAAGTATTAAAATTAATACACTTTTTAATGTTAATTTAATGTCTTGATGTGAGAAAGCAGGATTTTATGAGATAACAAATCACTCATTCTCATTATCCTGTTCTTATTATGTTCCATGAGCATCAATCTATTCAATAAATGAGACCCATAAAAATAAAAAATAGATGATCATAGAAATATGGTAAGAACATAATAACAAATCTTATTTATGACCAAAGGAAACATTGGATCTTAAACTAATGTTTTAAAAATAGGACCGAAAATTAAACGGGTAAAATAAAAAATTTAAGGTTTAAAATTGATATTAGATGATCATAAAATTGACTAAAAATTGAATAAAATTAATAAATTCGAAAATATAATTAAAAAAGATTATCCTTATCCATAAAAATTAAAATTTAATTAAAAAATAAATTATTAAATGAAAATTAATTGAATTATTTTAGTTTATAAGAACCTATTAATTAATAAAAATTATTAATGAATCAGTTGATCGTTCTTTAACAATAAGGGCAATTAAAATAAATCGAACCAGAAAGTTAAAAATCGAATTAAAAATTAAACGGTTCAAAATTTTTATTGTCTAATTAGCCGAATTAGTTGAGTTTTTAATTGTTGCTTCACAAAAATATTACCTTCTTTTTTTTTTGAAACTCGGAATTATAAAAATTAAATTAAATAATTAAGATTACATGTAGAAGGAGAGGAAATAAAATTCCGCAATATTACATTAAGTTTTTTAATGTTTGACTTGATTATTATATTTGAAAAAACGTAAAACAAAAGGAATTTGACACAAAATATTAATTATTCGTGCTTGAGTCAAATAGAAAACGTAAAAGAAAAGGAAATTGTCGAAATTTCTTGCACAAAAGCTACATCTTCTTCTCCTTTCAATTCGGAATATAAGCCCTTAGTAACGTCGTTGCGTGTTAATTCAAAGATCTGGCTAATGTGACATTACAAGAAAAATCTAATAAAAAATTAGTTAAAAGATAAGCAATTATTATTTTAAGGTTCCCCATAAAATTGGGAAAGTTGAAACTGTTTCTTAGTGATTTTTTTTTCTTTAAGTTTGGATGAGTTTTGGAAGATAAATAAGTTCTTTTTTTATTGTAAAAGTTTTTTTTAGCGTGTGTTCTGCTGTAAAATAAAAAAAAAACTTTTTTAGTATATATAATTTTTTTAGCAAATAAAATACAACTTTTGAAGAAGTTCAAATTTGGAGCTTAAAAAATTACTTTTTAGGTATATTTTTAGATTAATTAATGAGATTATTTTTTAGACCTATTTGTCTTTATATTTTATACATAATTTTTACAATACCCACATAATTTCTACAATACTCACAAACCCATTTTCACGTTTTTTTAGATTTATATAATATTATTTGACTTTATATATATATTTTAATATTTATTTTTATATTAGTTTTACTTATATTATAATCCATATAAAAGATTTGGTCTGATATATTATCGTTTATGTTTCATATGGTTTAAAATTATATAATAATTAATATATTGTGTTTTGCATATTATTTCTATGCATACAAAAGAAAATATAGTTAAAATTAGTAAAAGTGTCTTTTATTTTTATGTTGCCGAACAGTCTACTGTATGAAATTTTTTCAAAAAAGCTATTTTTTAATTGACAGCTAAACAATTAACTGACTTTTTAGAAAAAGTCTTCTAAAAAAAATTTTACTAACAAAAGCACAAAAGTTCAACTGATATAAACTCATCCAAATAGAAGCTCAACTTTGTTTTATTAGAAGGTAGCACAACTTTGGTCCATTTTGAACTATCTTTCATATTAAATGTTTTTATTTAACTAAAAGGTATTTTCATAATTTTAGTCAATTTAAACTATTTATTATATTTATATTGGTATAAGCTTAAAATAATTAAAATCTCTTAATTCTTACGCATTTACTCCTAACTAGTTAAGATACAGTTTTTGAACAATTCATAAGAAATAAGAATAAATAAATAAAAACTAAAATAATAAGTACTAAAATAGTAATAAAATTTTTTTATCAAAAAAATAGTAATAAAAATTTGCATAATTAAATTCAGCAAAAAATAATTTTTAGTAAATAAAAAGATTTTCATATCCTTCGTATATTAAAAAATAAAATTTATTTTCTTTGTCATTTATTATTTATATTTAAATAAGAAATAATTTATCTTATTAATAGAAAATTTGTAATTAATTAATAATAAAATATCGATAAAAACAAAAATTGCACGTTATATGATTATTTTTTATACTTTACTCTTATCAATCTCAAAACTCATTCCTTGAATTTTTACTTTGATTAGAGAAAAGATAAACAAATAAATATTTAATTATTAAAAAAAGAATTTCTAATTCTGTTGGAATTTACCATGTAGTCCAAATTGATCGTCCAACTTGTAATGTAGTCCAAATTCAACATACGTCGGCTATTGGGGGATTCTTTGACTTTTATTATACATTTTTATTATAAACTTTATGATAATTAATAATACAACAAGAAATACCTTTTCGGTCAAATTCGCGTGCCGGTAAATGTTAAGAGTACGCGTTTAGACCACCAAAACGACGGGTCAATTCGGTCGTATTCTCACCTTAATAGGTACGTCAAGTAGGAGCCTCGTAAGAGGATAGGAACTACTCTTACTAATTGTCTCCTTTATCTAATTGTCTCAACTATTCTTATTTAATGCAGGTGACCCATTTACTATTTCTTCTTCTGTTTTTGTATTTCATTTTTTCAATTATCACGAAAAGCCCCTTTTAAACTATTTTGATGGGGAAAAATAATATATTTATTTAGGTTATGCAATTTTGTAAATCTAAGCCCTTTGGAACCATTTATGCCAATTGAACCAAAATGTACATATAAATTGTCAATTGATTAAATATTTTATCCAAATATATAATTCATACAAATTATTAATATAAAATTTTTATCAACTTCTTAAATTCTACTTCAATAAATTAAATCTTACTCGAATTATTATAAAATGTAAATTTTATGTGTATTGTTTAGATTGATTTAATTATTCAAATCAAATTTAAAAGGTGAGTTATGTCCCATATTAATAATTTTTGATCGATTTATGTATCTAACATTTTTTTTCCTCCTCTTGTAAATCATATGAAAACAGTTTTTATAATAATTAGAGGTATCATTGTATAATAGTAGATCTCTCCAAAACTCACGTATCAACGAAATTTCTATCAAATATTATTATCGTCGTTCGTTGTCGTTATTAAATGACATAAAAGTATGATGTCTTTTATTTTAATTTTTATGATATTATAAGCTTATTAGAGACTTAAATGGAAATATAAATTGGCCTTTTATACAAATATTAGGAGTAAATGGATATGATTCTAAGTATGATTTTAGTTTTTGAGGTAGTCAAATTATCAGTTCTGTTAAGATCACATTAGATTTTGTTTCCCTATTTGTGTCAACACATGAGGTTTTCCGATTTCCTGAAATCCTATATTATAACAAAATATCAAAAATTAAAAGTAGGATTTTCTCAGCTTTTTTTTTTCAATGCTCTAAAAAGTTTAAACAGTCTATAATGCCTTTCAATAATGGAGTCCGTTATGTTGTTATTATCCAATTTGTACTCTTATATAAATCCAAAGCTGCCAATTCTCAACAACCACGTATTGGAATAGCAACACCAACTACCTTCTCAGGTTTCTCTGGTTCGTTCTACTTTGAATCGTTAAAAAGTCTACTTCCTGGAAGAATCTTTCTTCATGGTACTACTGCCTACTCGTCTCTTCCATCTTATGTTTATCTGTTGTTGGTTTTTATGCTCTGTTTCTTTTCTAAATCATGGATTGACATGTGCAGGCACGAGAGATTGAAGGCATCAGATACGATGAGGTTGGTTTCATTCTGTTCTGGAAATATATTTGGTTCTTGCTTTGTCTGTAATCGATTCAAGTCCTGAAAACTGATTACTTTGGCAGGAGTTCATAGAGAATAGTCGGGGGCTGAAGCTTTTTACGTGCTCATGGATTCCAATAAACCAGGAACCGAAAGCATTAGTCTTCATCTGCCATGGTTACGCCATGGAATGCAGCATCACCATGAACAGTTAGTGTTCTGGCTTTTTTCCTGGAAAAATCTGTTCTGTTTTTCTGATGACCTCGTCTCTGATTTTTTGGATGATTTTCTGATACAATCAGGTACTGCGATGAGACTTGCAAAAGCAGGATATGCCATTCATGGGATCGATTATGAAGGGCACGGAAAATCAGATGGGATTCAAGGTTATGTAGAGTGTATGGATTATGTCATTGATGATTGCTGCAATCATTTCAGTAGCATATGTGGTAAGAATTTCTGAAACTCTTTTGATCCAAGTACTCCTTTGTTTATGATCTTAAGTGGGTGATGATTATTATCTTCTTCTGTTTTTGGATTTTTTCTCAGAGAAGACAGAGAATAATGGGAAAACGAGGTATATGCTTGGAGAATCCCTGGGAGGAGCAGTGGCTCTCCTTGTTCACAGAAAGCAGCCAAATTTCTGGGATGGTGCTATTCTAGTTGCCCCCATGTGTAAGGTTTGTTCATGTCCTTTTCCTTGAGTGGATTGGGGCTTTGAGCCTGTAATTTGCTTATCTCAAGTCTCAACTGATCTTTTCTTCTCTCGGGATATGTGGAGATCACTTACTTGTTTATATTAAAAATTTATTGTTTTAAGATTTTCCATGTTGGTCTTCCTACAAAATTGGATCTAGATCCTCTATTTCTAATGTTTTTCCTCTTCCACACGTTTAGAAGAAAATTGTCTAAAGAGGGTTAAAAATAGATTCTTTGACTACCCTTCCCAATGCGAAGATGCCAATTTTCCAGGAACCTGAAACTGCCAAAAGAATGAAGGAAAAAAAAAAAAAAAAGAGTTGACATAAGACTTGTCAGATTTTGCATTGCTCATGTACTTCCTTTTCACTTATGTTCTGAATTAGGATATTAATAACTTTGTTTTTCACAGATTGCTGAGGATGTGAGACCATCTCCGGTTGTTGTCAATGTCCTCTCCAAGCTCAGCAATGTTATTCCAACTTGGAGAATAATCCCAACCAAGGACATCATTGATACAGCCTTTAAAGTTCCTGAAGTTAGAAAAGAGGTAACCAAGAAAAAAGAAAAGAAATTCTTCAAACTTGGAAGTTCCATCACTTCTTTCTGTAACAAATCAATGAATCTGAACATTCCTGATGATCACTTAAATCACAGATTAGGCTAAACAAATACTGCTACAAAGGTCGTCCTCGCTTGAAAACTGGATATGAACTTCTAAGAACTAGCATTGACCTGGAACAGAGGCTTGAAGAGGTCTACTTCTTCTTATCCTATCCTGTTTCCTTGTGTTTTATCTCAAATTCCTGATGGGTTTTAACTCTTTTTTTTTCCCTTTGTCAGGTGTCATTGCCATTTATACTCCTCCACGGTGAGGAAGACAGAGTGACAGATAAATCTGTCAGCAAACAATTGTTCACGGTGGCTTCAAGTCCTGACAAGACCATCAAGATGTATCCTGAAATGTGGCACGGTTTATTGTATGGAGAACCTAAGGAAAATTCTGATATTGTGTTTTCTGATATTATAAGCTGGTTAGAGGAAAGGATTAGTCTTGGAAGTAGGAGGTTGGAGATGGAACAAAAGCAAGCTAATGATGATTTGTCCAAGCCCGAAGAATCATCAAGTTAAGCCTGTGAGTGAAGTTGCTCTGTGTCAGAATCCGGAATTTTAGTTGGAAATGGGAAGGGATAAAGGGTTTATCAGGAAAGTGAAGGGCACTTATGTTTTGCATGTGAAAAGCTTGTTCTACAGGATAGAATTCAATTCAGGAATGCACTTTATCTTCGAAATGTAAAAAAGAAAGTGTTTCAATCTTTTAGTTTCAACGAACCTACCGAAGAATTATATTGTCAGGAGAAGGGCACATTTTTCCGGGCATCTAGAAGAATAAGAAAAGTACACCTCCCTCCATAAAATCATGAGAATTTTCCATTTTACAATAATCACAAACTATTATAATTAAAAAATTTAAGATTTCAATTTGATTTTGTTTAGTTTATTAATTAATTGATCAATTTTTATAAATTAATAAGTTATTATAAACTAAAATAAATCAATTAATTTTTATTTAATAATATCTTTTTAATTAAAATTTAAAATTTTTTATGAATAAAGATAATCTATTTTACTCTTTCAAATTCTTTAATTTCATTCAATTTTTAGTTAATTTTATGACAGTTTAATTTATGATTTATTTTTTAAATTATTGGGCATAATAATTCCCTATTGCTAGGATTAATCCATCCCCTTATCTTGGTCTAAACCAACTCACATAATTAGACCGATTGAAAAATTTGATTGATTTTATTTCTAAAAGAAATTTTATATTTAGTTAGACAAAGTCAAATAAGTCCTTCCAAATTTAAACTAAATCCAAAATTTAAATTAAATTTAACGAATCAGATCGATTTGTCATACAATATAATTAGAATTGACAATTTTCTTCAAATAGAATACAAATTTGGTGTAAAATCTAAAAGCTGGGTTTTTAATATGAAAATAATGCTAATTTAATATAATTAATAAAGCAATTATTTTGTTCTATAAATTTTAAAATCTAACGACGAAGGAAATATTATTTTAGTTAGTTATACTCAAATAGTGTCGTTTTGATGCAGCAATTCATTATTATCCCTAAATATAATATCTTGGTCAAAAGGTTGAAAAGTAAGACAAGTTTCAGTTTCAGATACCAAATAAATTCTGACGCTATACCATATCACCAAACACACTAGTTGCTCTAACAACTCCAATTACTACTCCAAATCTGATCTATTCTCTTACCCTTATAAGCTACCAAAATCTGTAACCAAAAGCTTACACGAGAATGGCCAAACTCCAAGCCCTTGTTTGTTTGCTATTCTTCATCACCGAATGGTCCTCTGCTCGAACTCTTGGCAACTCAACTCCAACCCATCATCATCACCACCACCACCACCACCATAACCACCACAGGATAACATTCCTAATGCGAAACGTCCTGAACTCCACAAGCTCATCTCCAAAACCTGCGACCGCGAAGGTCACCAACCAGATACCATTTCCAAAGCCTCTAGGCCTGTTTCCTCCTATTGGAGGCATACCCTTGTCACAATCCAATCCCATGAACACGGTCTCACAAACACTTGATGTTTGGAACATTGGTCTGCCGTTTCCTGCTAGAGCAACCTTGCAGGAACTAGAGTACGGGAGTGTAACAGAAATTGAGGAAGAGTTATTCTCTAGCAGGAACTCCGAGTTTGTTGGAAGAGCAGTTGGAATATTTGTTGCTAGTTCAGAAGATGGAACTAGTCATATGATGGCAATGACAGCGAGTTTTGCGGGTGATGAATTTGAGGACTGTTTAAGGTTTTTTGGTGTGTACAAGGTTGATGGTCCGGAGTCTCATGTTGCCATAATTGGTGGAATTGGAAAGTATCGTGGTGCTAATGGTTATGCAGTGATTAAGACTGTGGATGAAGATTCTAAAGCTGTCAGGAAAGGAAAAAGAACTGAAAGACTCCTTCTGTTCGATGCTTATCTCAGTTAGATAACATTCTATGTAACCAAAGTTTAAATATAAGCACATTCTAACATATATTCATCAATAATATACATTAGAATATCATATAGAATTAATGCAAAAAAAAAAAACGAAATATCTCTTGAAATTGTTGTTGGTGCTTGAAGAGCTGCGTTTTAGAAATTTTCTAGGTTCTCAAATCCTAATACAATGATATATGTCTTTCATAAGAGAAAAGAAGCTGAGGGACCTAAAAAAATTAAGAAAATAACCTATACAAACGTGCTTCCATCAAGTACAATATTAGTTACCTTAAAACTAGGAATTCATACCTATTAACTTACATAACGTTTGGACCATTTATGACACAAGAAGATGAAAAGTTCTCACATTTTCTCACTTAGTCGATATGTTTAACTTGGTATCAAATCCTAATCTGATCCAACTATAATATACGAATCATGGCAATAGGTCCTCTAGTAATGACGTATTATCTTCCATGTATTACGATATACTATAATTGTATCAACTGAATGTAGTAACATTACTTAATGAATAAATCATATGTTTATTTCAGGTTTAAAATAATCAATTTTCTTAAAATTCAATAATGTGCACTATAATAAGAGAAAACATTATAAGAGTTTCATGAAAATAACATTGTCCATACAATGAAAACCATATAATGGAACCCAATCCTATTTTAACAACATGATTCTTGAACTTTACTAGTAGCATGTCTTTTGTTAAAAGATCAACTATCATTAATTCAGTGCTGATGTGTTCAGTGACCACTTTCTTCTCCTTAACAGGTTCACATATAAATAAAAACTTGATGTCAATTTGTTTACTTCGACTACCACTTTAATTGTTTTTAGCTAGAAAAACAGCAGCTGAATAGTCACAATATATTCTCAATAGCCTAGAAATAGAATCTACAAATCTAAGTCCATATATAAAACTTTTTAGCCATATACCATGCGATGTAGCCTCAAAACAAGAAACAAACTCATCCTTCATGGTGGAATTAGCAGTCAAAGACTGCTTGGCATTCTTCCAGGATATGACTCCATTAGCAAACATGAAGATATAACTTGATGTTGATTTCCGTGAATCAACACAGCCATCAAAATCTGAATCTGAGTACCCTTTTACCTCTCAATTGTTGGTGTCTTTGTAAGTAAGCATGTAATCTTTGGTACCTTGAAGGTACCTCAATACTTTCTTTACAGCTCTCCAGTGATCTAATCCTAGGTTATTCTAATATCTGCCTAACATTCCAACAGTAAATACAATGTCAGGTCTTGTATAAACCTGAGTATGCATCAAGCTTCCGACTGCAGTGCATCAAGCTTCCGACTACAGAAGCATAAGAAATATTTTTCATTTGCTCCCTTTCAAAATTATTTTTAGGGCATTGGTCTAAATTGAACCTATCCCCTTTCACAATGGGTGCTACACTAGGTGAACAATCTTTCGTCTGAAATCTCTCTAAAACTTTATTAATATAGGTTGCTTGAGACAAACCCAAAACACCATGAAATCTATCTCAATGTATCTTAATTCCAATGACATAAGACGCATCACCCATATCTTTCATTTCAAAAATTTTATAGAGAAATTGTTTCACATCATGTAACAAGCCCTTATCATTGGTTGTAAGTAATATGTCATCCAAATATAATACAAGAAAATAAATTTTACTCCTACTAACCTTCTAGTATATACATTGATCCATGATGTTTTCTTTAAAACCAAATGATGAGATAATATCATGGAATTTTAAATACTATTGGCGGGATGTTTGTTTCAATCCATATATGGTTTTAAGCTTGCAATCCAAATACTCACTACTAGTAGAGGAAAATCCTTCTAGTTGTTTCATGTAAACCATTTCCTCTAGGTCACCATTTAAGAAAGTCGTTTTTATATCCATTTAATGCAATTCTAAATCAAAGTGAGCAACCAATGCTAAAATTATATGAAGTGAATCCTTTTTAGACACAGAAGAAAATGTATATGTGTAATCGATTCCTTCTTTTTGAGTGAATCCTATAACAACGAGTCTTGTCTTGTATCTCTCAATGTTGCCTAATGAGTCTTTATTTGTCTTAAATACCCATTTTTAACTTCTGGGTCTTGCTACTTTAGGCAACTCAACAAGATCCAAAAAATTGTTATTCTTCATAGAATTCATTTATTCCTTCTTAGCATTATACCATAAATTTGATTCACTGCAACTCATGGCTTGTAAAAAGGTTTCAAGATCATTTTCGGCTCCAATATTGTAGTCAGACTCTTGTAGATATAGAACATAATCACTAACAATAGCTGATTTTCTTGTTCTAGTAGATCTCCTTAATGTTGCATCAACATTCTCCTGTAGAGTCTGTTGTTTAACTGGTTGTTGAATGTTGTCAGTTAATTCCTAAATAACTGGATCTACTAGATTATCAACAACTTGTAGAATTTCTTGATTGTCATTTATGTTTATAGTAAGCTGTTGAATTTCAATAATTGGTTGTACAACGCCTATTTGAACTTGAGGATCATTGTGAATGACAATCACCTTATTGGTTAAGGTGGAAGGTTGAGTATTCGTATGATCATTATCAGAAACTGTATCTTGAAACTGATCCCTCACACTAATCAAGTCATTCTCAAGAAATTTTGCATTTCTTGATTCCACAATTCTAATATGATGTGATGGACAACAGAACCTATATCCCTTAGACCATTCGGTATATCTATCTAAAAAAATACCCACTTATGGTCCTTGGGTCTAATTTCTTCTCTTGTAGATTATAAATTTTTATTTCAGACGGACATCCCCAACCGCGTATGTGTTGCAAACTCGATTTGTAACCTTTAAATAACTCAAATGGTGTCTTTAGAACAATCCTAGTTGGTACCCGGTTTAATATATATACAGTCATCGTAAGAGCTTCAATCCACAAGGACCTGAGAAGTTTGGAGCTACTCAACATGTTCCATACCATGTCCAATAATGTTCAATTTCTTCTTTCTGCCACACCATTCTGGTCCGGAGAACCAGGCATAATGTATTGGGCTACTGCCCCATTTTCTTGAAGATACCTCGCAAATGGACCAAGTACTTGTCTACTTTTAGTATATCTATCATAATATTCCCCACCTCTATCAGATCTTACGACCTTAATTTGCTTACCGCATTGTTTCTCTACTTCTACTTTGAACATTTTAAAAGTATCTAGTGCCTCATTCTTATTATGAAGCAAGTAGAGATACTTATATCGTGAACAATCATCTATAAATGAGATGAATTATTTTTGACTATATGAATCCATATCTGGACTACAAATATCCGTATGTATGATTTCTAGTATGTATGAACTTCTTTTTGTACCTTTTCTTAATTTGTTAGTCTGCTTTTCCTTTATACAGTCCACACAAATATCAAAATCAGCAAAATCAAAATTACTAAATACTCCGTCAGTCACCAATCTTTTAATCCTTTCTATGAAGATATATCCTAATCTCTGATGCTATAACATAAAGGAATTTTCATTCATGACACAACGTTTTGTTCCGGTCTGAACATGTGTTGCATTGCAATAGATATTATCTCGTAAATTAAAACGAAAAACCATCAAATAATGTACTATTCCCAACAAATTCAAGTTTATCATGTAACTTCAAAGATTTGTTTGAAAATGAAAGGAATATCCAAACGGTACAAGTCTAGAAACTAAAATCAATTTCTAAGAGAAATTGGGAATATAAAATGTATTTTCTAGTTTTAAAATAAAACCAATACAAAAAATTAAATTGCAATCTCCAACAGCCTCCCACGTGAGCATATCTTGTTTTCGGATAAGATATACTGCTCACTTCCCACTGGCTTTCTTGGGTTTTGCAAATCCTGTAACACATTTGTAATATGGATTGTACAACCAGAATCAATCTACCTTGTGTCATGACAAACTTCGGCCATATTAGATTCAAGACAAATTATTGAGATTAAATTACCTTTCTTTTCAAACCATTCCTTACGTTTGACATAATCCTTCTTCATGTGTCCTTTCTTCTTATAAAAGAAGCACCTGAATTCCTTCTTAATGTCAACTTGGATAGGTATTTGACCTTTTCCCTTTAAGTTGGCTTGATTTTTCTTCTTGCTTTGAACAACCATATGTGTACACTCTGTGAACTCTCTCCCTATTCCATTGATAATATCCTTTCCTCTTGGACACACATGGTCGTTAATTCATTTATTGACCACTCATTCTTATGTGTATTATAAGAGATTTTAAAGGGTCCGCATGGTGGTAGAAGGGTGTTTAAAATGTAATGCACGAAGAAAGAATTAGGCATCTCAACCTTACTGTCCCTCATCTTCATGATATGTTCACGAACACCTCGGACACTGGTGAGTCTTGTAGATGAAAATTTCATAATTAGGGTGCTTGTAAGTGCTTTGTCTGAAGTTTCAAACTACTCATCAACAACCTTCAGTGGAGCGTAAACATTGTCATATTGTTCTATGAAATCACGAATGCCAGCAAAAAATTTTGTTTTCATGAACATCAAACTTAGGCGATTAGATCGCTCTCAACGTTCATAAAGCACAATTTCAGCTATAATGTTGGCCTCCATTACCTTAGGTGGTTCATCCTTCTGGATAGCATAATCAATGTCCATCTACCCCAGATGAAGAAGAATTATCTCCTTCCAAATCTTATAGTTTTTACCCCTTAGTTCGAGAATTTCACAACTTGTATAAGAGAAACTAACAATTTGAATAGCTGCATAAATTAAACATAAATGCTTCTTATTAATAAATTGAGGCTAAAAAACTATATATATGCATTACCAATGTAAACATATTTTAAAAGACATAAATCAAATGACGTAAAAATTACGTGTGGGCTAAATTTTTAATTCAAACAGATTTATGTTAAACTATATGATAAAACTATTAAATTATACACAAATTTCTAATACATGTGGGTAAATTAGAAAAATAATTTAATAGTTCATCTTAATTAATTATTCAAATATAATAAAATTCCTGTGAGATAAAATTTATCATAAAAAAATAATTAATTACAATTAAAATTACATAAAAATATAATTATAATTGTTGCGGCTAAGCCCTAATAATTAATCACTAAATTTTTTTTATCCATGATGTTATTTACAAGGAAAAAAGAAGAAGAAGAGATATAACAGCCATGAAATAATATGTTGCATGATTAATAGTTATTCAAATATAATATCAACGTATAATATATACAGATGTAAGCCATCAGTATAGATTGCCGAAGCTCACCATTCCCTCCCATTAGGCGCTGATATGAGCCCCAGCCCCAGCATCTATTGTTTTTAATAAAACAAAACGCACAACACAGCTAAAACATATCTTATTGTTAACAAAACACTGAGAATAGCTAAAACCACATAAAAGATGTAGTCACACCAACAGATAAAACGACACAGTCTAACATTTGATTTTGATTTCAAAATACATAGAAAATGACATAGTTTAATTTGTATAGGTCTTCTTCAATCTCCAGCCGGGTCATACCGACCCAAGTCAAGACTCATTAGATGCTCCACAAATTAGACCAAAAAACACCACAAAACTCATTTTTTAATGTAGAAACACTTTTAAAACACTTAATAGAAGATTTCTACCTTTAATTTGCAGAAAAACATCTAAAAAAAACTATAAATCGAAAGTATTCAAATATGAAATTTTTTTAAAAAATTTGAAAATTTCTAAAAACTTCAACAAGGCAGAGGTTCACAAGACCCTGATACTAAATATAAGCACATTTTAACTTATATTCAACAATAATATACATTAGAATATCATATAAAATAAATGTGGAAGAAAAAACGAAATACCTCCTGCCACTGTTGTTGGTGCTTGAAGAGCTGCATTTTAGAATTCTTCTAAGCTCTCAAATCCCAATACGATGGTTTATATCTTTCACAAAAGAAAAGAAGCTTAGGGACCCAAAAATTTGAGAAAACAACCTATACGAATGTGCTTCCATCAAGCAGAATATCAGTTATCTTAAAACCAAGAATTCTTACTCATTAACTTACATAACGTTTGGACCATTTATGATACAAGAAGAGGAAAAGTTCTCACATTAAATTACAAATTGCAAATTATATTCCGACGATTATGGATAATACGAACGTAATTATAACAAATCGTGGTAGGATTCGAACGAACTTAATGGAAACTTGTTAATGAAAAACTGATTATTAACCTTTTCACTTAATCAAAATAAATCTAAAAAGAGTTAAACATACTTTAAAACATTTGTGACATTTGTTATTATCTTCTTTCCTTTTTCTGGATAATTTGGATTTTGTTCTCTTTTAGATATGTTATGAGTAAATCTTTGATCTATTCAATAATTAGTAAATCTTTGATCTATCCAATAATTAGTAAATCGAAAGTATTTGAATCTAAATTTTTTTTAAAGAATTTTGAAATTCTCCAAAAACTTCAACAACGTAAAGGTTCACATATAAGCACATTCTAACATATATTCAATAATAATATACATTAGAATATCATATAAAATAAATGCGGAAGAAAAAATAAAATACCTCTTGCCATTGTTGTTGGTGCTTAAAGAGCTGCATTTTGGAATTCTTCTAAGCTCTCAAATTCCAATACGTTGGTGTATGTCTTTCAGAAGAGAAAAGAAGCTTAAGGATCTAAAAAATTGAGAAAACAACCTATACGAATGTGGCTCCATCAAGCAAAATATCAGTTACCTTCAAACCAAGAATTCATACCCATTAACTTACATAATGTTTGGACCATTTATGACACAAGAAAAGGAAAAGTTTTTACTTTAAATTACAAATTGCAAATTATATTCCGACGATTATGGATAATACGAACGTAATTATAACAAATTGAGGTAGGATTTGAACGGACGTAATGGAAACTTGTTAATGAAAAACTGATAATTAAACTTTTCACTTAATCAAAATAAATCTAAGAAGAGTTAAACATACTTTAAAACATTTGTGACATTTGTTATTATCTTCTTTCCTTTTTCTGGATAATTTGGATTTTGTTCTCTTTTAGATGTGTTATAGTAAATCTTTGACCTATTCAATAATTAGTAAATCACTTGTATCAAATAATTCATTTAACAAGTTAACGACGACCTAGGGTTGTTCTTAATATAGGTCTTGGGTAAAGTAAAAAAAAAATCATATTTTGTCTCTTTTTATTATTTATGATTGTCAACAGTAAACCCTTATAAAGAACAAAATGAAACAAAATGGGAGCAGGTTAATAATGGATCATAAGCAGGTGCTCTTCCCTAGCCGATTTAAGAAATAAATGAGAAAATTTTAATTTAGAGAAAACTTTTTTTTTGTGGATAAGATTTTGAGAGTGTGCATTGAAATTTCTATATTAAGAAATTTATTTATTATTATATAACAATTTTGAAACTTTTTAAATTTTACATGTATGAATAGAAATAGAATATAAAAGTACAAAGAAAATATTAAATAAATAAAATTGTACTATAAATAAGATATAATAAAATAATATCACTCTAAAATATTTTATAAAAAGAGTAATATGATAATTTTTAATGTAAAACAAAAGTGATATGATATTCAATATTTCAATATGATTCTATTAATCACTGGATACGCTCCATATTTAATAGGATTATTTAAATTGTGTCTCACGAAATACTTGTGACATTGGATCGAAAAGTAAAAAGGTCTAAGCTATATTGATTTGATTATGTTGTTCAACTTTGAATCATAGCCAACTTAACTAATTTATTTTCAACATATAATTTATCAATTATTAAAAAACCCAACCAGTTTGGTCAGTTTAATCGTAAAAATTTTGAGTTATTCAACTTTTCAGTATGTTTTTAAAAACTGATCGGTTTATTAATTAATCAGTCAATTTTTATAAATTATAAGTTCTTATAAATCAAAATTAATTAATTAATGTTTATTTAAAGGATAATTTTTTAATTATATTTTAAAATTTTAATTTTATTTAATTTTTAACCGATTTTATAAAGATTTAATATCGATTGACCCTTTTAAATCTTAGAACTCTTATTTTATCGGTTTAACTTCCAGCTCAATTTTTAAAAAATTAAAATTTATAAGTTATTTTGTGCATCGGTGGTTTGCCTAATACATACTACAAAACACTAATATATGAAAACTATTATAACATAATTCATATATTAATTTTATAATGATTAGTTAAATAATATAGATTTACTAAAAGTTAAAAAATTATTAAAAAATAAGTAATTTTACTAATATGTTAAAACATATTATATATTTGTATAGATTAATGTTCTATTGATTAATCAAATAATTTATTTATTCAATTCATATCATATCATCATCATAACAAATCCGAAGTACTACGATAAAGCAGAATATGAGGAGCTTTGATAATTAAAAGATTATGAAAACAATATTGCATATATCATATACGATGGTAATGGGCTGGTATGACATATGTTTCACTTCATATCTTTATGTAATTTGAGTAAGTTCGAGTCGAATAGTCCAAATCTAGTAAGGTTCGAAGTCTAAAGTAATGTCACTCTGCAGATTTGGTGCAACAAATTCTCATCGATTGTGAAGTTATTGAGTCAACTGCTCCAAAAAGCCGCGCCGTTATTGTCAGGAGTTTTGGTATTGCCTCTCAAAACACACACCAAAACCACTTATCAGCTCCACTTCTGAATCTGATCATGATCCTCTCTGTATAAATATCCGCCATGGATTGCTTGCTGCTTCACCATTCAATTCAATCTTCAAGTTCTTACACATTCAAACAGATCCAAACATGGCCGATTCACTCTCTGCAACAGCCAAATCTGTCAAAGCAATAGTCTTTATCTTCCTCTTACTGGTTTCCTATGCTAATGCAGCAAGATTGCTTGATGAAGTAGACCCAGAAAGTCCACCGGTCACCACTTTACCAAGCGGTCAAACAGCCGCCACCATCCCTCCAACGGCCGCCGCCGCCGAAGAAGCTGACCCTCCGCTAGACAAAGCAGAACACCCCGCCGCCACCATCCCTCCTACGGCCGCCGCCGCTGACGAGGCTGACCCTCCACTGGACAATGCAGAAAACCCCGCCACCAACCCTCCAACTGCAGCCGCCAACGACGAAGCTGACCCTCCACTAGACAAAGCAGAAGAACCCGCCACCACCCCTCCTACTGCCGCCGCCGTCGACGGAGCTGACCCTCCATTGGACGAAACAGAAAACCCCGCCACCCCAGCTGTATCTCCTCCTGTCACCGTAGCAGCACCAATCCCAGGTCCCACAACTGCAACTACCTTACCAAGCGGACCGGCTTCCACCGCTTCCACAAGCGCCACCGTGGCGAAACCTCCATTGTCCTTCTTCATGCATGACATTCTAGGTGGGTCGCACCCGTCAGTCAGAGTGGTCACAGGCCTCATAGCTCGCACAGACATTAATGGCATTCCCTTCTCTGTACCGAACAACAACTTCTTCCCACTTCAAGGTGGGACTCCATTAGTAAACCTTAACAATCTCAACAACCTTATAAACCCCAACACTGCTCCATTGTTGTCCGGTCTCAACGGAGCTCAAACAAGCACCGTTCTTCAAAACACCGGCAACAACAACAACGTCGTCAACGGCAACAACCAACCTTTCGTCACCGCCGGTCAGCTCCCGGCGGGCTCCACATTACAGAAGCTCATGTTCGGGTCGATCACGGTCATTGACGACGAGTTGACTGAAGGGCATGAGTTGGGATCGGCTGTGATCGGAAAAGCTCAAGGCTTTTACTTGGCAAGTTCGATGGACGGGACTAGTCATACTATGGCGCTAACATTGTTGTTGCATGACGGTGGAGATCATCACGACAGCGTTGGGGACACTATCAGCTTTTTTGGAGTGCACAGGACAGCATCGCCGGAGTCGCAGATTGCAGTGATTGGTGGCACCGGGAAGTATGAGAACGCGAGTGGGTATGCGAGTATTGAGTCGATTCATCAGGAGGATCAGCACATTACAGATGGAGTTGACACGATCGTGCACGTCAGTGTTTATCTGTCTGAGTAGCGTGAGTGTGACTTAGATTGTTATGGTTTGTGTGTTTATTATGTTTGAGAGAGATCGAATCAAACAGCTTAGTGGACCTTGAGATGTAATGGCTGCCAAGCTTTCTTATGTTAATCAAACCACCTTTTTGGTTTTACATAGTAACGTAGTTGCATGCACGCTTGGTAACGTGTCGGGATCCGAAGCTTGAACTCGGGAGCCTCGCACCGTAAGCGAGAAAATCATATTCTGTCTAATTTTATAGTATTTTATCAGTTATTTATTTATATAAATTTTATATTTTAATAATATTTTATTATATTTAATAAATCTCAGTTATTTATTTATACAAATTTTATATAAATTTTGCATAAATAAACATATGTTTTGCATAAACAAATAGCTAAGATTTATAAGAAAGAATAAGACATCATCGTAAAAATTTAACAGAGTATCTTATCTTCACACAGTCTTGAAGCACCCTCTGGCCCTACCTAACAGCAATTCCCAAAAGATACATCTTTTTTTGTTGCTTCAAAACAATTATAAACTA
>JANIJH010000003.1:62648936-62659427 GCA_024520975.1 Erythroxylum areolatum
GTGGTGTGAGGCGTGGGTCAAGCACCCAACAAAACCCTGAGGTTACAGGTTCGACTCTCGCTGCCCCCACGGGATGCGCAGCGCCCCCCTATGGGATGTGGGTGTGACCAAAGGGGACAAAACCAAAAAGGTGCGGGTCCCATTCCCAAACCAATTATATTTAATAAATTTCAGTTATTTATTTATATAAATTTTATATAAGTTTTGCATAAATAAATACATATTTTGCATAAACAAATAGCTAAAATTCATAAGAAAGAATAAGACATCATAAAAATTAAACCGAGGATCTTATCTTCACAGAGTCTTGGAGCACCCTCTAGCCATACATAACAGCAATTCCCAAAAGATACATCTTTTTTTTGTTGCTTCAAAACAATTATAAACTAAGCAAAAACAGTAAGCTCAAGAGGGTCTTCAACTATTGGAATTCTTTAACGGCAGTCTGAAAACTTTCTAAATTGAATTTATTGACAAATTTGATTCAATTATATTTGTGGAATTGAATTAAATTCAATTTGTACTGTTTAGAATAAATTTATAAATATTATAATTGAATTCAATTACATTATTTAGAATACAATAAAAATGAATTAAACTACTTTATATGACTTTTTTTTATACTTGACTATTTTATAGTAATTTGTATATTTATGATGTGTAAATTTGGAAAAAAAATTTAATGTTTTTTTAAAATTTGACTCTTCAATTTAAAATTCAATTCACGTCATTTGAACTATGTAATTGAATCTCATTTTCTTTATGAATTCAATTCATATTATTTAAAATGTGAATTGAATTTATTAAAAAAAATGAGATTTAATTACGTGATTTAATTCAAGTTATCTCCTTTTTAACATTCCAAACATATGAATTGAATTCAATTATATAAAATTAATGAATTGAATCAAATTCTTTGATTTCCTTACGGCCAATAAGTTGAATTATTACAAATTTACTTATATGCATCCTTTCTCTCACAAATAACAATATGCATCTCAACATATCAAAACTTTTTCTTCTAAAACCTCTCTCTGTCACTCCAACAAAAACGAATAACGTACTCTAAAAGATTACACATACATGCCTATGGCTACAATCAAAAACTCATATCTCAAAAGCTCTGAAAGCTAAGAACATTCTTCCACTAGTTCATCAACCAAAGAATCCTCAATTTCTCTACCAATGACCTCAACTTCATCCACCAATACCAACCATCGGTCTTCCTTTCCGAAAAACTTCAAACATTCATCGCCTGCTTGCTTTTCCTGGCTCACCAATGACTTCCACAACTCATCTTCATTAACCTCCTGACCATGCACAACATTGAACCTTCTTGCTACTGGTATTGTCCATCTTAGAAGGCCTCCCGATGGCTCTAAAATTTCCTTCAGCACCGAATTTATGCGATCAAAAAGAAGCCTCCTTTCTGATCTGTTCCAAGATATCTGCCCACCATACTTCTTCTCCAATGTCTCAAAGATTGTATAGCTTATTGGACATTCTTCACACCAGTACGAGTCGAAGCCTATATGGAGGTCTTCACTGTGAAAACCTGCCTCAGTTAACACATCTACCAGGTAGGAGAAATCCCTACACTCTTCAGCTTTGAATGATCTCATCATGTCCTCATTTTCTCCGGAGTCACCAATTGACCCTTCCCCAGTCTCTGCATCACTAGACACTGCCATTCCAGATTCTTCAGAGTATGAATCTGATGCCTCGGAGTTCAGAAGTTCAAGTTGCATGTTTAAATCTAGAAGAAGATAATGATAATTAGTTCAATGGCCCTAAAGGCAAATTAAAATATAAAGGAAGTGGACATAAACCTGCGTCTGCTCACTCACTTGGCAAAGAAGCAAAATTGACACTTCTTAAACAGTCAGAAGAAGACAAAGGATCATTCTTGCAAAATGGATCCAGTACTGAAACTGGACTAGGATAGCGAGACTCCTCCAAGCCCATACGAGATTCAGGGTCCGTGCCTGACCATTGTGAATTAGCACAATCTTCTTCAAAAGCACCTTTGGATACATCCTGCAATATTCTCAAAGAGCCCTCAGTGGTAAGACTAAATATCAGGTCCGAGTTATAAAATAACTAGCAAGTCTTTCCGCTGACTATAAATCTAGCTAAGAATCTAACAAAAAACTTATTACAAGAGCAAAAAACAAAAGATATTTAGAATACCGGAAGAACTTAGGAAGCATATTCACAATAACCTTGATTAAAGATAGGTTCAATTTGTAAAAGATCATTCTAGTTGAATTGTCTACATAACTGCAAGGTGAATAGTTAATGCTTTGGTTTACCCACAGCCTTTCAAGGAAACATCGTAGATTCTCTATCAGGATTGTTCATCATGAATGGTAGAAACTAGAAAGGGTTAGTTTTATACATATATATACATGACAAAGCATCACATCATTTGATACAGTACAATTTTCTTGAGAATGTAATAGAGCTTGCCCGGAAGGTTTCAGTGCACAGGCCTCCTGGAGCATCCATTTTAATGTGTTAATCATAACTTGCTACATGATTGATCTTCTTAAACTATTTTGAAGTATTAACTGCTTTGTACAAGAAAGATGCCAACTAACCTGATGAACTGATTTCTCTGAGGCACAAGAAGAAGAATATCCATCCTTTACCAAAATCGTGCACCTGTTCAATTCCAAGTGCCTGTCCTCATCATGTATCAACCTTCTGGCTTTGTCCTTTAAAAATCTGGACTTCGGCCTGGTGATTAACATGCCATTATTAGTTCTTTTCCTCTCTTTAACTTCAAGACAAACATTTCTGTTTCCAGAAACAAGAATCTCCTCATGCCTCCAAAGACCTAAACAAGAAACTTGAGGAGAACTAGTCGGATATGATAAATTTCTAGGGGCATTCTCTGCTTTTCCTGGGTTTGGTTTCTGAAGAACTTTCCTGCTAGCCGGGACGCAGGAACCATAACTTTGCACGGATTCTGATCTTAAAAGCTGTCTTCTAGGAAGGCCATTAACCATACTATAAACATTCTCTTGACTGTCAGCATTGAGATTCTCGTTCATACATTTCCTGCATATGCAGCCATGTCCACATCCAGAAGTAAATGATAAACTGAAATCTTTACCCCCTAATTGAAGGCAAAAATGATCCTCCGCTGGGTCATTGATTTTGTCCTTAACCAAATAATCCAGTTTCCAGGGATATTTTCCTGTCATTGAATCAGGAACTTCTGATGCATCAGAACATTTAAGCGGAATTTGAAGGTTTTTATCTTCTGAAACTCCTGTTGACTTCAGCCCTGATGACTTCAGCTTGACTTTCTTCCTCCCACTTGACTTGCCATGACGTTTGTCTCTCTTCAATGTTTCTAATACTTGAAAGACATAGTTGGGTTCTTCATACTTCTCCATGATCAAACTAGATGGATAATCTTCTGGGAATTTTTCTCTTACACCAATAGAAGCAACTCTTCTCAGGTAATTCTCAGATAGCACTCTTGGTTTCTTTTGAGCAGGTTGTTGGTATGGCACTTCATCAATACCCATTAACCTTGCAATAACACTAGAAGCAGGATTTCTATTCGACATTTCTGGCATAATTTCATCCATTCAACTAATCAATCTCTAACTCAACCACTTTTCAGAGAATACGAGGATGCACCTGCACCAAATCAAAGATATCAAGATGAAAACAGTTGGCACATGTAACAACATTCTTCAGAGGCTTTTCCTTCTATCTTCCTCTCTGCAAATTACATGATAGTAGAACAACCTCCTAGTGGACAGGCAATCATATGCTAACTACGGTATTTTACATACACTGCTCTGACCAACAAATTTGAGCCTGAATATCTGGATCATTTACACCCATCTTTCAGGTTATTTCACATGTTTATTCGTATGAAAGATAGTAATATTCACAAAACATAGACAAAAATGTAAAGAAACAAAACAGTACACAAAAGAAAGGTTGTCGTTTCAAAAGCACCTGAATCTAACGTGGAAACCTAGACTATAATGATCATCTTTTTTTTAGTGGGAACAAGAAATAAGTAATCTTTTCTTAACATAGATGTGGAGGGCCAACTTTTCCCATGGTAAATTGTAAAAGAAAAGACATTGGACAGCCATCAAAACTCAGGAACCAAAAACTAGATTATGGAAATACCAAAGTAATTAAGTTCTTGCAATCAATATGCATAAAACAAAATCATTAAAGCAGCCTTTCTCAGCAAGCAAAACACAGAAAGCTATGATGGGAAGGCATAATATCTATACTCATTCCTTGCGTGCAGCAACCAAAACGATGGTAAAAAGTCCACAAAATCGCATAAACATCTTATCACAGCAACAAGAGAGACAACAAAAACAACAATCACTTCACAACCAAATCAAAACCCAACAAGTAATCCTTAGGTTCCAATAGAAAACAGAAAGAAAAGAATAAGAAATGCTCACTTCTACTCAAGTCACAATTCAAAAAGTTAAAACCCAACCAAATCATTGAAACCCAATAAAGGAAACACCTAGTTATCCCACCAGCAAGAGAAAGAGAAACACCTACCCTCTTTAAAGAGACCTTTGAATATCGACGACTCAATTTGATCATTCCATGGGAAAAAAAACAGGTTCTGACACAGAATCGCTCCCTCCCCTTTTCGTATCTTTCAAAAACGCACTCTTATATCTTGAATCACAGGGCAACCAAGAAACAGACAAGTTCCAGGAACACACAAAACAAGAAAAACAGAGGAGTCCAAAACTTTTAGCATATGAAACTTCAAGTCCTTGACTATTGAGGAGTACAAAAGAATTGGAATTTGGGTTTTCTTAGCTAAGGAAAATGGATTAAAGTAAACTAGGAATGGTGCAAGAAAAATGGGGCTTCAAGATGATGTGCAAGATTAGCGGATCTTTCATTAGTAGTTTCAACATAGAGTTGGTTCGTTTTCGCCGATTGGCCATGTCGTTTTCGCGGGGTTAAAATGAAGATTTTTGCCAATTCCACTACAGCTTGCCTCGTGCTTGTATGTTGTGGGCCTCACAGGAGCGGAGTGGATTTAGAAACTTTAGTTGTGGAGATAGAGAATGTGTTGTGACGTGAAACATTGGAAGGCGCCAGGAAATGGGAAGCGACGTGATTGGTCAACGATGGCAAAATGGCGGCGTATGATGAATCGTGTTTTCTTTAGGGTTCTGTGGATCCGAGCAAGGTTTGGCAAAGAAGCCCAACTTGGGATCAACCCAATTCTGTTAATGAGCCCAATTCGGTTTGATTTCGGCTTTGAATCAAGTTTGGACTCAGGCATTTCGATCCGGCCCATTCTATCATAAAATTCGACCTTATTGAACTTCAAGATGAAGCCGTATTCAAGCTAAACTTTTCAAGTTGGACTCAAGCATGAACAAACGTAGTCCGGTCTAGCCCACTGTTATACTTACCGTTAGTTCAAAAAAGTTTTAAAATACATATTTAATTTATTAATTTTGAATCATTTTAATTTTAATTTTAATTTTAATTTTAAATTTTTTTTTAATACTTGATTTAGAATATCTAAATTTAGGATAATTATGTTAAATTAAATGTGGTATATCAATTTTGAGTTGATCAAACAAGATCCAATTTTTTTATAAAAATATATTATATGGATATTAATTTATAAAGAATTTATATATTCATATTATTAAAAAAACATTTTCCCATATTTAAAATTGAGTAAATACTCGTCATTATTTCTTATTATAAATAAAGCTCAATTTCATATAATATAGATATAATGGCTTGTAAAATGTTAATTTTTAAATATTTTTTATTTTTACGTTGAAAGTTTTAAAAATTAATTATTTAGAAATATTAATTTAACTGATTATGGTATAAGTTACTTAAATTCAAATTTAAAAGAGTTATTTAGTTTAAAATAAATAATTTGAATTGGTTAATTAAACGTCAAAATAATATTATCTTAATTTCAAGTTATTCTATCAATCTAAGTAAATAAAAATTAAGAAGAAAAAATTAGATAGAATCCATCTTCATCTATTACGGATCTTATTTATATTCAATTCTTAAGTAATGGTGGCAAATAAGCAGAAATGTTAATATAACTAGTTGACTTGATGGATTGAAATAAGTCTTATCTTATATATTTAAAAAAATTAGAAAAAATGATGTTTTAAAATAATAATCAAATCATGAACCGAACAGTATTCGACCCGATAAACTTTATAGGAGAGTTATATATCGGAACAATACTCTTACTAATCTATTAACAACAAGTCGTTCTACAGCAGGAGAATTAGTAAAATGATTTATTTGATATTATGGATGACTGGTTACGGAAGGACCTCAACCTATGGGCCGATTGGATCGACAATTTTTAATTTATGATATGAGACATTTTATCGAGCTTTCTAACAAACCCCAATGGTATTTTCACTAAATCTTTGAGACCCCAATGATGCTTGTGTGTTAGAGATGATGTTTTGAACAAAAGGGCTACCTTATTATCCACGTTCATGTACTTTTCATGTTACAACAGCAAATGGGTTACTGTTGTTTTCGTGGGCTTTTGTCAAAGAACCAAGAAAAGTTTGTTTTTTGTTTTTTGTCTTTTGTTCATGGAGGACTGCAGAAAATTGACTTGGAAATTTTCACACTTCATCACTGTCAATGCTCATAGTCTCATATGGTGGAATGTAGGATCTAAACGAAAAAATTTCATACTTTAAAGAGTTAACTGGATAGACCTCTAATTACTTAAGATACAGTACGAAAGTCCGTAACTGGGGCTATATGGAGGACTTTTAGTCCTCTGGTTGACTGGGAAGTGATAAATCTTGCTGTTGTTTTGATAGGTTCTTGGAGGTAAGTCCAGAGGGAAAGGTATCAGTTGTGAAAATGGATAACAAATGTTGAAATTATGCCCATGACCAAATTATTATGTAATATATTGAACACTTTAATTTTGTGATTATTAATTTTGATTAATAACATGACAAATGATTTTATTATCATATTACGTTTATTGTTTTTATTATAATATAATAAGTCCTTGATTAAATTTATACACTTTGACATTATAACGAAGATTATGATAATGAGAGTCAAGTCTTTAGAATTTAATCTAAAAATGTTCTTGTCATCAAATAAGGACTTTAATAATCCGATTAGCTCAATATATATATAATAGTATCTATTTGATAGATATTAGTAGATTTCATTTACTAAGTTACACATATAAATGATGTATATGAAGATATGATCAGTGAACTAACCAAACTGAGAATTCCTAATGATTAATATTAGCTATGAACTGTCAAGTGGGATATTCTTATAAGGATTTAAATGTATATTTTTTCTTTTGGCCTAAGATCATCATAGTAATCAATAAGGTCATTTATTATGTTTTGATGTCAGACACCTAGTGTGTAAAAATACTAGTTGAATAATTATTGGATGTAATTAAGTACCTATCTGATTAATGGTGAGTCAAGATAGAATCCATTAACTCTAGGTCAATATGTGATTGCAATTTTATTTCCGCTGCTTATGCGATCATTCAAAATGGGTAGAAGACACTGATGTGATTGTTGGTATTTTGGAGAAGTATCGTGAACTATCTCTTAAGACACCTCCTAAAGTTGCTTCTGTGTAAGCTGTCTCTCTCCCTTCGTGTTCATATTATCACTTTCTTTAAAACTAAACTTGCTTATTCTTGGATATGAAAAGTGGTTTCTTTGAAATGGAGATTGTGATTGCAAGTTCCATTTTTTAATTGTGGTTCAAAGGTATTCCCATCTTTTGTCAAAATTTTGATGAAGCAAGGATCCAAATGAAACAGGCTTTGCTTGCGGAATTGAGGACATTGGATGAGCATCTTAAGGCACATGTATGATATGATCTAACTAGAAAAATTCACTTCTTAAAGGATTTGATCTTCATATGCTATATAAATAAGAACAGGGTCCTTTCATTGCTGGGAAAAAGATCACTGCTTCTGACTGGAGCTTGGCACCAAAGCTTTACCATCTTCAGATTGCTTTGGGTCATTTTAAGAAGTGGACTGTTCCTGAAAGCTTTACTCATGTTCACAACTACATGAAGCTATGTTTTGCTGTTTCTGCTACTTCATAACTACAATGAGGACATGATTCAGTCGTGCACTTGCAATCTAATGTCTGTACTTACGTTCCTTTTGTGGGCTATCAGGGGTGAATTCTTCCAATCAGGTCGGCAGACGCTATTTTCTCGGGAATCTTTTGAGAAAACAAAAGCTGCAAAAGAACACGTAATTGCTGGATGGGAGCCTAGGTTAATGCACGAAGGAGAATTAAGCTTTTAGAACTCTTAATTCTTTTGAGTTTTTTATGAATGTGGTGCACAAGTTGAAGAAAAGGTATGTAATCCAGTGCTTTAGAGCTATGGTTTGTGTGTAAACTAAAAGGTACAAAATTCTCACCTTAGACCACTTTTCTTTTGGTTCTAAGCTGATTTGATAAAGGCTACGTAAGTCTCCAATCAAATCCTAGATAAGGACTTGAGCTTCAATTCGTTTGGATCTGCTCGTAACTATACATAGATAATGTTTTAAATAGGACGCCTTACAAGGTAACGGATATAATTACTTAAATATAGCCCCCGCTCCAGAAGCCCACACTTCCTGAGTGGTAACTGCATTTTGGATTGAACGAACCCTAAATAAGGACTTGAGTTTGAATTCGTTTGGATCTGCTCATAGCTATACATATATGATGTTTTAGATAGGATGCCTTACAAAGTAACGGATATAATTACTCAAACATACCCCCCCGCTCCTTAAGCCCACACTCCCTGAATGGTAACTACATTCTGAATTAAACGACGGTTCCATTCTTAAATTGATTTTTTGGAATTCAAACTTGCAATATTGGGCAAATCTAAGCCGTTACCTGATGACTCTAATACCACTTTGCGACCCATAAGACCTTACAAGGTAACGAATACAATTATCCAAATATACCTAAAATCCAATCCAAACTCAACCTTTTATGTGAAAATTTAATTGTTTGATTTACTAACTAATAGTCTAATAGTTACCGAAGTTGTACTAAAGACATGCTCCCTTCATGTAGTTCGAGATTGTTCGCTTGCTCGACAAGTGTGGGCCACTTTTCAGTCGGATATCGCCACCTCGTCTTCCTTCGCTTAACCCACCAACAACTGGCTGCTCACCAACCTCCTCCAGCATCGGCGAGTGCAGGGTCAAGATTGGGCGCTTCTTTTTGGGTTGACCTGCTGGTTCCTCTGAACATGGAGGAACAAGTCTCTTTTTGATTTTGCTTTTGTGCGACCCACCTCACCATCTTTTCTTATCTTGTCTTTTGCAGATCAGGTTCAGAAGGCTTCCAAGAGCCACAGCTTGGGCAACCCCGGTTTGCGTCCCTGCCAGGAACAATTGATCGGTTGGAGTCGACCGCCGCCTGGCTGGGTCAAGTTGAACACCGATGGGACGTGTAATCGAGCCCATTTCACGGCCACAGCCTATGGTCTCATCCACGACAGTGACGGCAATTGGCAAGGCGGCTTCTCTCAGAATATCGGATGGTGCACAGCGTAGTCAGCCGAACTCTAGGGCATCAACACTGGGCTATCTTTGGCTTGGCGTCTGGGCTTCCGTTGGATTGAGTTGAAAGTAGACTCGGTGGGGGTGCACCAGCTTCTATCTTTTGTGACCTCCAGCTTTCATTCGGGTAATACTATAGTCATGGGGATCCTGGAACTTCTCAACCGGAATTGGTTTGTTGTTTATCGTCATGTTTACCGAGAGAGCAACAGATGTGCAGATTGGCACGCTGCCCAGGCAAGCCAGGCCGACATTGGTGTTAAATTACACCTTTAAGGTGCTATCTTCTCCTTTTAGAGGATATGTCGGGATCTATTTCCCCATATTCGTTTTGTAATCGATGTACTCTTTTTCCATTTAATCAAAAAAAAAAGAATTCCAATTCCACCGTGAAAGTCACAGAGAAAAAAGACCAAAAGTTGTAGAAATTCAAGATGGTAAGAATTTAAAGAACATAATTCAAAAGTTTAAGGCCTTGTGTCTGGTTTAACTTAACATTAATGATAATACACAGCATTCCCATTAAGGAACAGCAAATAATAAGATCGACCTAGCATTAGGAATGTCAAATTGATCTTAGCTTGAACTAGATCTTATTTAACCTCTATTTGATTAGGCTTATATCGCAGAGCTTTTGTAAGTTGGTTTTTTTTTCCTTTTTCTGTAGAAAGTCAGTTGTCTATTTGGCTGACATTTAAAAAAGAACTTTTTTGAAAGAGTTTCATATAATAAACTATTTGACAATATAAAAATAAAAAACACGTTTGATTTTAATTATATTGTATTTTGTAATAAAAATTATTTATGTATATAAATATGATTTAAAGTATATTAAACAATATGCAAAGTACAATATATTAATTATTATATAATTTTAAACTATATGAAACATAAAT
>JANIJH010000003.1:62659527-62671809 GCA_024520975.1 Erythroxylum areolatum
CAAATAATATTATAAAATCTCAAAATAAATATTCAAGTTTAGTAAATAGTTACATATATAATAAAAGAGAATATGCGTTTATAGGTATTGTGAGAATTATGTGTAAAACATAAGAACAAAAGGGACTAAAAAATAGATTCATTAATTAATCTAAAAAATCTACTCGAAAAATTATTTAAGAGTTTTTTTAAAAAGCTCCAAATTTAAGCTTTTTAAAATGCTCTATGATTGACAAAAAAATCATATCCATTAAAGAAGTACTTTTTTACTTAAAATCTAAATACTCATATTTTATAAAGAAAATTTTTGTGATGAAAAAAAGTAATTGTTTTTCTAGATATAAGGGTCTCACTTGATTTGAAATATTTTTTATATAATTAATTCAAAATTTATAATTTTAATAAATGAATTCAGACTTGTACGCGTTGAACTTTAGTCAAGTTTGGATTGAGAAAGTCCAAATTTGATCTAATAAATCAGCGTAGACTTTTCAAGTACATTCTTGAGCCCAAACTTGTCTATTCCGGTTCAACGTGCTCGGGCCTTAAGAGGTCCCAGGCCATATCTGATTCCCAGACTGGTTTCATGGAGTCAATGACATGAAGCTGTGGGCATGCATGGGGACCAGAAAAATGGTAATATACAGTACGATGCCATTCCGCATCAGAAACATGTGCATATCAATTTGGTTCGTGTAGATCTTTTTTTATCTTCTCCACTAGATCTTTAGATCTTTTTCATTGCACATCTGAACAATTATAATAAAGAATTAACAAAATATAAACAAAGAATGTTGTATGATAAATTAAAAGGATGGTAAATAATAGTTTTTAAAATACGAAAATTAAAATAAAAATATTAAATAAGAGAAAGTTTCAATATAATTAATTTTATAATTATAATATGGTTTAATTATCATAATTAACAGCTACACTTTAGTTACACCAAGAGTAGAGTATAGACCATATAAAACATAAAATGAAATGTAATTCTCAATATTTCTCCATCATCATCATCATGATGCAGAAAACAGGGATGTATTGTAGTAAGCAAGTATGAAAATAGTATCATCATGGTGTCAACCCAGCTTCAGGAAATACCCCCATTATCATCAACAAATATACACATTAAACACAGGACATAGCTCAGTATTCTTATCTAGTGGAAAGTACAAGGTTAGACTACTTGACAAGGTTGTTTGATTCTTAAACAGACCCATCCAATAGCCGGCTGAATGACGAATGACTAGACTCTGTCCACTTCCTTGGAAGCCATAATAACATAATATACCTAGCCACGAATGTCTCACCATCCCTAGTTTGCAAGTTATTTTTATTAAGTAACTTGCAATACTTGATCAACCATAAATCAACTTTGCATGTAGTTAATAGATTGAAGGCAGACCTTGTTGAGAACTGATGAGAAAGAATGTCGCGGACATGAGGGGGATGACGGGAGACGGTAGCTAGACTGAATGAGACTGAGCGTGCTCAGGTTTGTGGGTGTACTCATAATCAAGATGAACAAATGCACGCTCAATATCTGGCAATTGCTCGAGCTTTTCCTGCAGGGACTCACCAATGTCATGAGCCTCATGCAAGGTCATGCTTGCAGGCAGGACTATGTCAACCTCAACGAAATAATGAGATCCAAAGGTGTAAGCCCGGACAGTATCAATGTGTCTAATGGCCTTGTGATGATTCCAACAAAGGTAGGTGAGCTTTTGAAGATAATCTGGAGTAGCTGACTTTCCAACAAGTGAATCAACATTCTCCAATACGGTTCTTGACCATGTCCATATTGTGTACAATGCCAGCTGCAGCATCATCAAAATATCATATTGTTAAAGATATAAATAAACGAGTTATGATAAAGGAATCTATAGTGGTCATTTTACTTGTATTGAACTTTTCAAATCTAATAATTTAAGGGCTTTAAAGTCCCAATAATGGTCTGTTTCATACTATTTTTAACTCCAAATCCAAGAAGCAAACAGATTAAAACCGTATCGTGCCTTGGAAAAAGAGTTAAACTCAAACCTCTCTATACACGACTAGTATACGTATTTTAATGGCAATTTCAAGTGTAATGAATTGGGATGTATAAAAGAAAGTGCAAGCCAAAAGAAGTACAGATTTTTCTCACAATTATAGCTCCGACAGGGTCAACCCAGTCTTTAATGTACTTGGCAAGGAGTGCAGCAACAAGGCCAATCATGTTTGTGACAACATCAAAAAAGTGATCCAGGGCGTAAGCCTTCACGATCTCATTCTTAAACAAGCGGCAATAAATCATCAGGAGAAGCTTCACAATTGTCACTGAGAGCATAATACCCACAACCCATTCCTCCTGCTCTTTGGTAAGATCAAATGTACTGTTCTGAAAGAACATTAAATGAAATGAAATAGATGGTTAAATGCATTCCTTATTTCCTGTCTTTTCAATAAAACTGGGAATTGGTTAGGGCCCACTTACCTCAAAAATCAATGTTCTAATTGATTCCCATATTATCTCCAATCCCAGAGTTGCCATAATACAGGCAAAAACAAGGATTCCCTGAACAGGATTCACAAATAATGAGAACGAACACACACATTTTATGAATTACAATTATAAAACCATCAAGAAGGGGAAATTATGATTTAAACAAGGCAAACATGTGCCAGAGAAAGAGAACAGTATTGAACAACATTAATAAATAAGTGATACGGTAAACACAGACAGGTGGAAAGGGCATTCATCTGTACATATGTATGTGAATTTGGAAAAAGCACATGAAACAAGCAACTACAGTGAGCGCCAGCAAGGGGTGCACTCTGCAATTACCTAATGTTACTTTCCTATGAAAAGAAAATTAGAGACAACCAATAAATAGCTGTATAGATGATTTCAGCTAGATAGTTTAATCACGTTCAAACAGATTAAAGAAAATGTGAACCCAGAAATGATAATCACAGAAAAGAATATCAAGATATACTATTAAAGAACTACAGTGAAGCATCAACTTTTCTTATTGGAATAGAATGAGACATTCCACAAGTTAACAGCACATAAATCAGAAAGCATAATTCATCCTATTCCAAAGCTCATGCGAACAGGATATTTCATCAGAGTTGCAGAACGTCCATGTGATATGACCGTAAGGCTAAGTGATGAGTGTGACAATGCAAGAAAATGGAGAGAGACAACAAAAGATGCAGGATCTCCTGATATGCGCACCATATATTCCACTGAGTGGACACGCAGATGATGGAATATATCGCAGAAAGACAAAAGGAGCACAAAAAGAAATTCTACAACTTAGCATAAATAATCAAAGAGAATATAATAATTCTTATAATCCAAAAAAAAAACAAATATAGAAAAAGTACTAACCAAAGGCTGCATTCGCCTCTTCCCAATAGGGTACTGATATGGATTTGGTGTTTTCATGGAGAAAGCAGTAAACCACAGGATGAGTCCAGACACCAGATCAAGAAACGAGTCAAAAGTAGATGCAATGATGGCTAGTGAACCACTTCTGATGGATGCATAAACCTTGGCAGCAAAAAGAACCATATTGGCCAAATTTGATATTCTAATAGCAAAGTTTTCACTTCTAACCAACTTGTCTTGCTCTTCCTGCAACCACAACAATTGATGTCACGATTTAAAGTGTGGAGCATGCTCTAATTCAATATAAAACAGAACAGATGAAGAGGTAAATAAACCTTTGAAATTCCAGGAATAAAACCCCGATCTGCTAAAGCATCCATTTCACTGAACCCTTCAAGCATTTCCACCTGCTGCTGATAGTACTCAGCCACATTATCTTCAGAACCTAGCACCGACGGATATTAACACTATATCGAATATAATAAAACGATCTACACTTCAAAACAAATTTCTGAATCGCGTCAATACCCAGAAAGGAAACAAGCATTCATTCAAATAGCTCTCCCTCATCCCCAACCTAATAAAACTCGTTTATCTGTCAGCATACCTAATTAGCCATACCACAAAATGCTACGCCATAAGACCAATCCAAGCCACATAAAGGTTACTCAAAACTTTTGGTTTAAAACTTTCATGCTGAATCTAAGCTCTCTCGATTTACAAGCACACACATCAAAAGGCGGAGCCTTTTATCAGTACTAGAACTAAGTCGCACTTCAGTAACAATCTTTAAGCAATCAAAACCCCTCAAACCAGTCTAGATATCTAAAACAAACTTTACTAATAAATCCATTCCTTCGAAACCATCCATCAGAAGCACGAAATGATCCAACAAAAACAGAAAAAGTAAAATACACTTTCCTATTTCAGAAAAAAAACAAGACGCCGCCGCCAATAAATACCGAACATAAACATACACACATACACACACAGAAAAGTAATTCCGATTATCGTACATGTCTGTCTCAACTGTTAACACCATTCGCAGAAAACCAAGAGTCAGATACTACACGCACTTTCAACATAACCAAAATACAAATTTAACCAAAACAAAACAAACTGAAGATCCTCTTGTCTTTTTTACACTACAAAACAATAAGAAATCACCTGAAACACCGAGGCAATCATGGAGGCCACGGGAGGGCTTCTTGTCCTGGCACTCTGACGACAACTGGTAACCGTCGAAGTTCAAACGCCACGAGTTGTCGGCATTGTCGTTGACCGAAAGAAGTGCAAGGTCCTCGTCCTTGTCATGGGTGACCGGATCCACCATTTTCCGGCCAACGAGAGCGTAACCGCCCGGATTCGAGGAGGTAACGAAGTATTTTTGAATCACAAACACTTTTTACTTGGGGAGAGACAGCGTATGTAGAGACGGCAGTGTAGAGAGCGTGAGACGTTTGGAAAAAAAAGTTTCCAAGTACGGTTACTGTTTTATATATCAAACCGTGTCTATGTTATTTTCGGATTTTTAATTTTTATTATAAATAAATTTTAAATAAATAAATAAATAAATAAAAATAAATTCACGTGTTTTTCTGTTGTTGGTTGGAACGTTTAGCGTGTGGTTGGAGGCGGGAATGTGTTGGGTTTTCGTGTGGGATTTGAGTACACGTGTACGAGTGAGATCTTTTCCTTGCTGCTGTGGCAATTATTTGGGAAGTTGGTGGGACCCGCTTGATTCGCTTCGTTGATTCATGACCTATATGGCCACGATGAAGGTCGCACCTTGTAGGATAATCATTATGTTTTTTAAATTAGTAGGAGTATTTGTTAGTGTTTACTGTTGAGAAGACAATAGTCGAACATTTTAAGTATACGTCATTTTGTAATTGTAATTTCCAAAAAAACAAAGAAATATTGCTTTTTCTATGTCATATCTGAGTTTTTGATTGAAGTCAATCAGTAGCTGTCGTTATTTTTCTAATGATGTCCATCCTTGCACTCCAAAGGCGAATCATTCAACCCAAGTATTTCCACATTTTGGCACGACATAGTGGCGAAAGAGTAAATTACGGTTTAATCTTATCTAATTTATTAAAAAGATAACCCAGTGTTAATACATATAAGGAATTATCACATTGAATGAACTCTCACATTATTACTATCAGAACTCGAATCTGGAGATATTATACTCAATTTCCTTGTAAGCTACTCAAATTGGACCATTCATGTTTAAGTTTTATGGATGACAATGATACTTTTATAGCATTATATTTAAATGTTTTTAACGAACATGAGAAGATTTGAGTATCTGATAAATCTAGACGTAAATAATTTAAACTCAAATTTAATTAAAAATATTATTATATACTTTTAAATTTTTTAAAATTTGAAAAAAATGACCTATTGTTAAATCTATTATATTCTCATATCTTGAAGGAATCCTTATATCTTGAAAATGTTGTATTTTTAGTGCATTCATAAAAATCTTATTTATAACGAAACGCCTGCTTGACAATAGAAATTTATACCACTAAAGTTGATAAAAATAATCAAATAATATAAAAATAAGACTATGGTAAAAAAAAGTTAGTAATTAGTTAGGGGTGAATGTTTAAGATTCTATATTTATATTTTATAATTAAGATTTGTTGATTATATAAATTTAGAAGGTAAACCTTAAAACAACAAGTATAATTAACCATTTGTGACTAGAATGTACAAATTCGAGTCACAAAAATATAAAAAATCTTGTGTGTTAGAGCTCGTTAATTTTGACTTTGATTTTATGAATTTAATTTGTAAATGGTGTGTATTTAAGTGATTGTGTATAATTATTATGCATTTCAAGGATTTATCCAATATAAATTCAAACGATAGAATTTAATATGAAGCTTAATTACTTATATTAGAAAATTTGTAAAGATTAATTAGTAATTTCATAATTTAACAATCATTTCCAAAATTATAAAAATGTAATGCATGATAGTATTCATTATTTATTTTATATAAAGTCTATCAACCTTAATAATTTATTCTACAAATCACCCATAATTTTATAATTTAATAAATATTAAATGTTATAAATATGTAACACGTGATGATAATTAGTATTGTGCATGTTCAATGATTTATTTAACACATACGTCCATCATTTATACTATAAATTATATAATAAGTTCAAATTTATAAAAATGTAACGATTGATACTTATTATTCCACATGCTTAGGATTTATTTAACAATGATTCCTTTGTTAGGAGGAAGTAGCTCGAGAATGACTATGAGATAAGCGTCCGGAGCGAGCATCTGTGCCTGTCGTTTGAATCAAGCGAAAGTGACCGAATCAAAGAGACAAGACGCTAGTGGCTGCCGTGGTGGGTGGCTCTATTCTTGCGGCTGTAGATTACAACAGATAAACCCAAGACATAAAAAGAGACAACGTTAGTTCATTATCGCTCGGTTTAATAATGACATTTGACGATGATACCATCCAACAAAAAAAAAACCAAAAGACAAAAAGGAGTTGCCAATTTGGACTATTTGACATGAGTTGTCGATTTTGAGGAATTTCCACAGAATCAGCTTATTTCTCAGCTATCCTAATCATGCAACACAACTTTCACTAAGGCAAAAATGGAATGTGGGCACATGGTATAGGGACAGCGTATCCTAGATACAACGAACTAATGGATAAAATTACAATATATCAGATATGAAGATATCTATGACACCTCAGGCTCTAAATCGCCAACTACTTGGACTGAGTTAACTCGTGAACTATGGTGCTCTGTAGGGACATACTTAACACTAAGACTTCTCTCCGTTCCAGTTTTTCTCGAACGACGTGAAAAGCAACTTTGATATGCTTGGAATGATTATGAAAAACGGGATTAACAGTCATATAAGTGGCGGACAAGTTGTCACATAAAAAGGTGAGGTGGCTGAGACAAAGAAACACCGAGTTCTCAGAGAAGTTGTTCAACCCAAATTATCTCCGTAGTAGCAGATGCAAGCCCACGATATTCGACTTTCGTTGATGACTTTGCAACAACATGTTGTTTTCTAGATGACCAACTAATGAGATTCCCTCCAAAGAAAACACAATAACTATGTGTAGAGTGACAATTATCTAGGTCCTCTACCTAACCAGCGTCTGAATAAGCCATCAAGGAACGTGAAGCTGAGCTACGAAACTATAGTCCTTGATGCATAGTTCCTTTTAAAAACCGCAAGGCTCTTCTTGGTTTTAAATAATACCAGCCGTTATTATTTAAAACAGACCGATACCAATATATATTTAAACCCAATATAATCTATCATTTATTTTGTACCAATTTTGGTCCGGTACGTACTAGTATTTGTAACACTGTCTTCAACTATTTTTATTGTTCTCCCGTTAATAAGATTTTGAATTTTTTTTCTCGAAAGTTTCAATCGATAATCTTCAAGTTTATATTTTTCCTTATTTAACGATTTCAATTTTTATTCGATTTGTAGGGATATAATTAGAAACACAAGTCAAAATTAAGTTACATTCTAAGAAATACCGTTGTATACCAAACACTATAATAAGTATCCATCCAATTTTCCTATTAGAATTCTTGTAAGTATTCAAACATGTGAATATTTTTACTTTCTATAGATTTATTTTCCATTGAATCATATTCTAAATTCACTTTACTTTTACGCCAACCAAACGAGACCCAAGATCTTTTTAACTGTTTGCCATTGGAAAATAGTGGGTGAGTGCATATACTAACAAACTCGGTTAACAGGATAAGATATTTTTGGCCAAGTAATTGTGGCATATTGCAATGCACCAACAACACTTCTGGAGAGATGTGGATCATGAAATGCTTGTCCTGAGGAAGATAAGCGCATGGATGCTTCTACAAGAGTAGAAACTGGTTTAATACCAACCATGTGAAGACGTTCCAGAAGGTCAACAATATACTTGGCTTAAGAGAGAAGCATGCCATGTTTGTCCCTTTGTACCTCAATACCCAAAAAATAAATCAACTTACCCAAATATTTCAAGGCAAAGGTAGCATTAAGATCTTCCATAAAAGCTTGGATAAAACTTCCATTATTTCCCGTAAGAACTAAATCATCGACATAAACTAACAAATACGTGATAGAGTTATCGTGACGTCTCACAAATAAATAATAATTTGAATAGCATACTGTAAAGCTATAGTCAAGTAAAAAGGACTTGAGCTTAGTGAATCATGCACGCGAAACCTGTTTAAGTCCACAAAATGCTTTACAAAGATGACAAACACGATCAGGGAGCTTAGGATCTTTGTATCCTAGTGGTTAAGATGTCTATATAAATTCATTCAAATTCCTATGTAAGAAGACATTATTTATATCAAGTTGTCGAATAGACCAGTCATTTGAAACAACAAAAGCCAAAACTAAACATACTGTAGTTAGCTTAACTACCAGATTGAAAGTATCAAAGAATTCAACATCAGGTTTATGTGTGATTCCCTGAACAACCAAACGAGCTTTACAACGCTCTATAGTGCCATCCACACATTGCTTAACCTTGTAAACCCACTTACAGTCAATAATGTTGGCATCGAGAGGAGGAGGCACGAGATTACAGGTTCTACCGGAGATAAAAGCTTGATATTCTTTATCCATAGCCTCTCGCCTTCAAGATAGCGAGCTGCTTGTTTGTAAGTGGTGGGCTCAAAGAATGCAAGGCTGGAATTTTGGGATAGGATGTTTGGTGATCGTGAAGGCCTTAAGTTTGAGGTTATTGGTGCAGGCTCTTGTCACCATAGAGTCAGTGGATGTAGGAGCGGGTCATAAATGACTCAAAATTGATGGGTGTGGTGGAGCAGAAGCATCGTGGACTAATGAGATGGTAGGTGTTGCCAAGTCACTCAAGTTGGGTACCACAGGGGGCTGCGAACTCTCAAGACAAGGAGTTGATGGTGTAGGAGATATTGAAGCTGCATCATGTAATAGTTGAAGGGTGATTTCCATAGATAGAGATTCAGTAGTGGAAGTGATAGATAGACAAGCAAAAGAGGGATACTGAAACTTTTTTTCATCAAAGACTATATGATGAGCTATGTATAGCCTATTTGTCTCAACATGAAGACATATGTAGCCTTTGTGTTTGGAAATAGCCTAGAAAAATACACGGTTTGGAACAATATTCCAATTTATGCTTAGTATATGGCCGAAAGAAAGGATAACATAAACAACCAAAAGTCTTAAGAAGTGAATACTCAGGACTACGATGATAGAGACATTCATAAGGTAACTTATATGCCAAAATTGGTGTGAGTGTTTGGTTAATAAGATAAATAGTTACAAGAAAGGCATATTTCCAATATTCAATTGGAAGAGAAGCATAGGAGAGAAGGGATAAACCCTTTGTCACAATGTCTCTATGTCTACGCTAAGCGCCATTATGTTCTTAAGTATGTGGACAAGATTGTCAATGATGAACACCAAACCTTGAGAGGAAAGTTGATAACGTTCGATACTCACCCCCCAATTAGTTTGTAGGATTTTAATTTTTTGTACAAACTATGCTTGCACTATTGCATGAAAATGCTTGAAATATCAAAAACTTCACTATGTTCCTGCGTAAGAAATATCCAAATAAATTTAGTGCAATCATCCAAAAATTCGACAAAATAATGATATCCGTTGAAGTGATAAGAGCTAGCCCTAAAACATCACTATAAACTAATTCAAAAGGACTTTCAGAAGGAATATGAGTAGAAGACAAGTGCAATCTATGATTTTTGCCCATTTGACAAGGACCACACACGGAGTTCTCTTTATTCCAAGCACAAGGTAACAAAATTTTCGAAATTGTTTTCCTAACAATCTTGTCATTAGGATGTCCTATGGTTAGGATAATTTTATGGTGAGGAGTGAAATGGAACTCGTGCCAATATTATTAATTGTAAGTAGTTTACCATTGCCTATTTGAACTTGATCATTACCTTGATACTCATAATGAATGCTCATGTTATTAATATCAGCAGTGAGGTGAGCAGATGCAGTAGAGTCAACGTATCACTTCAATTCAGAAGGAGCGTTGGTGGGAGATGTGATCATAGCAGCGACCTTTTAGGGATTCTTAGTTGAAAAAGAGTGATCAAACCTATGGTAGCACTCACTGACAATATGCCCTTTCTTATTGCAGATCTGACATTGTTCCAGGACTTCGCCTTTATTGTGATAATTGATATTAGTCTTATTTTCATTGCCCCTAGACTTATTATTCTCGTAATTCTTTCGTTGCCCTTGATTGTTACTATATCTAGAATTTTGATTAGAATTACCATAGTTAGGAGCAAAAGACTTACTGTTGTAGCTTCCACTGTGATGGAGATTAGTGACATACATATCATGAACAACTTGTTCTTCTTTGTCATTCAAACGCTTTTCCTCGTCAAGAAGCAAACCCAATAAAGAGTCAGCAAAGATTGGGTCATCCATAAAATGAATAATAAATGCTAATTTAAAGGTCTTGTACCTTTCGTCGAGTCCCTCCATGATGTTTTGAACCAACTTCTGCTCTGAGATCGAGGTACCAATTGCTGTCATACCATCTACACAAGATATTTCCTTTTGAAAATAGTCTATCACGTTCCATTTTCCTTGGGGCATGGTAGTGAGAATTTTGCGAAGTCACATTCTTCTTGCTCGATTCTGAGATTGAAAATTAGTTTCAAGCTTGACCCACACTTAAGGAGAGGCCTCCATCTTTGCCACCAAAAGGAGAGCAAATTCTGTTATAACTCCCTTCAACCAAACTCATGCCAAACTGTCCCTTTTTATCTAAGCAATATAAGAAGGATTAACAGTTTTTCCTTTACTGGACCCTTGAGTTTGCGTAGTCTCAGTAGCTAGATATTTGGGAGGAGCTATTGTAAGGATTTTAAATCAAACATGTGGGCTTATATGTGTATAATTGTATATAAAGGTTGTCATACAAAGTTGAGCCCAATTAATTAAAATGGTCTAATATATTTTTGGTATTTAGGCTTCGTGCATCTATTTTAAGTGTGGGCTGTATATGTGTAGAGACCGGGCTTATAATTTCTAGTTTTATGATGGGTCAAACTAGAAATTAAATTAGGGTTTTACCCTAATATAAATAGTTATGATCTCCAAATTAAACGTAACCTAAATTATTGTCTAAAATCCCATGATTAGAGAGAAAACAGAGAGTTATTGAAAACTCTGAAAAAAGGGCTACGTTCTAATTTGGAAGACAAAACCGCAAAACTCCAGTGCAGATTTCACAATGGATTCAAGTATGCTTCCGCTTTATTTTATTCTTGATGATTTGATATGAATCAATCCTGTGTTTTAAAGGGATTAAAATTCCTACAAGTGGTATCAGAGCAAATTCATAATTAGGTCATCAAGAATGGTTATTTGGATTTCTTTTGTCTTCTGTATTGGAGTTTCTTTCGATTATTTTCTGTCGATTTGGTTATTGCATATGTCATTATGTTTCGGTAGTCTTCAGTTTCAGATCTTGGTATATGTATATGTTTCGATGTTCTTGGGTTTCAGACGAACATCTTTCGTTCGACATATATGAATATGTTTCGGTGGTTTTCAAATTTTGATTTTCGGTGATAACTCCTTTTAAAGAAACGTTTGTGGTGTTTCAAATAAGTTTTTTGGGTTTTGTCTATTGGATAAGAATTTTGTCCATTAAATAAATCCAGCGTTTTTACCCATTAGATAGAAGGTTGTTTTCAAACCATGTTTTGTTAACCATTGGATAAGGAGAATTTTGCTACCTATCAGATAAATTATGGCGTTTTTTCCAGAATGCTTTCAAAGACTTTTCAAAGCCAATAACCAATAAAGTTCTTATTGTTTTGTAATAAAGTGACGATGGTTGTTATGG
>JANIJH010000003.1:62675386-62697182 GCA_024520975.1 Erythroxylum areolatum
ACATCAAGTTCCTAATTGTTAAAGAGAGAGTTCAGAGTGGACAGTTGTTTATACAGCATATTGGATCAAACTCCATGATTGCGGATCCGCTTACTAAAGGAGTGCCACCCAAGGTCTTTCATGGGCACACTGCTCATATAGGTGTTACATCTTTTCAGGATATATAGTTTCAGTGGGAGTTTGTATTGTAGATGCTTTTCGAATTATACATTTTTTCACTGTCATTTTGAATACAATTTTTGGTTAAGTTGTTTGAGGTTATTTTCAGCTTTAAGATATTTGGTTTATTTTATCTCTGAACTTATTTAAAATTGATCTCACTAAAGCATAAGTTTGGATCAGTTGGAAATAAGCATGCTAAGATTACGCTGCTTATAATTTCCATGCTATACATCCATGCTTGATCCATGTCATTTGGTTATATCAGCATACGTGACAATTGATGGTTCTAGTTATGTTAATTGTAGCGAAAGACGCTTTGATCCTATGTTGGTATGATTGATGGACCAGATTGTCTGAAGATGAATACAGTAATGATAGTACAATTTTGAGTACGCATCAGGGTAATATACAATTTTAAGGTAACACATAGAACCCAAGTAGGAGATTGTAGGGATTTTTAATCAAACATGTGGGCTTATATGTGTATAATTGTATATAAAGGTTGTCATATAAAGTTGAGCCCAATTAATTAAAGTGGTCTAATATGTTTTTGGTATTTGGGCTTCATGCATCTATTTTAAGTGTGGGCTCTATATGTGTAGAGATCGGGCTTATAATTTCTAGTTTTATGATGGGCCAAAATATAAATTAAATTAGGGTTTTACCCTAATATAAATAGTTATGGTCTCCAAATTAAACGTAACCTAAATTCTTGTCTGAAATCCCATCATCAAAGAGAAAACAGAGAATTACGAAAAACGCTAAAAAAAAGGGCTACGTTCTAATTTAAAAGACAAAATCGCAAAACTTTAATGCAGATTTTACAATAGATTCAGGTATGCTTCCGCTTTATTTTTTTCTTGATGATTTGATATGAATGGATCTTGGATGTTAAAGAGATTAAAATCCCTACAACTACTGTATCTTCGCCGATGACTATTCCCAAATCATAGGTCGTGAGTGCTTGTTTTGCAGTAGGTGCTCATGTATCATAGTTCTCCTTTGAAAGTTTAATCATGATTTTAGGGATTGTGTTTTGTATATTTTGTGAATTTGACATAATGGTGGGTTTTTTTTTAATGATACCATGAAGGACATTTAACATTGCTCTGATACCAAAAAAAGTCATAAGAATTTGTAAAGTTCGATAATCCATCTTGTGTGACTTTCTATTTATTTATAGCCATCATTGCATTGAGTATATCAGATATTTTAAGAGTTGTTACAATAGAGGGATATAGCAGAGTGATATAACGTATCGTAGATACAAACTAATAGATAAAATTACAATATATCAAATGTGAAGATATCTATGAAGTCTCAGGTTCTAAATCACCAACCACTTGCACCGAGTCAACTCGTGAACCATAGGACTTGATTTCCTTAACAAGAGAACATAGACCAATCAACACAGGACATGTTATGGCATTAAATAAAATGGAATCTATGTGTGATGTTTTTATATTTTGATTTTTCAGAATTTTAAGTGATACACTTAATTTTTTTATTTTCATATATTTTTGTTTTAAATTATTTTAAGTTACATAAGTAAATAAAAATAATAAAATCCTATAGAGAAATTAAATAATATTGCTTAATTTAAATAAAAAATCAGTTCCTTGCTTCTTGATTTATTACTCTCTCCGTCTTTATAATTGTAATTCAATTTTATGTATAAACATTGTTTTTCTTATATTCTGATTTATTTTCAAATATGATAAACAAAGAATAATCTTAATTTTTTCAATATCATATTTAATAAATTACATATAGTCTCTTTGAACTTAGAAAATACTTTCACGTTGAAATGTTTACTCAAAGTTAATTTCCTTAATGAGTCAATTTAACTATTTTGACTTAGTAAGTTTGCAAGTGGAGAACTATTTTTTTCTTTTTAATTAAGAATTTTGCAAGTTATCCAAATAAATGTACTTAACTAAATCAAATTAATTGATATTAACAAATTCAACTATTTCATATCTTATCAAGAATAAAGGGTTAAAGGTAATACTTTTAAAAACCGGACTTTAAACCAGTAAGGCAAAATGTTTAAAATTTACATAGTTCAATTGGTAATAGATTTTCATAAAATTGAATAAAATTAAAATTTGAAATATAATTGAAAGAAATTGTACTTGTTTATCAAAAATTTTGAAGCTTAACAAAAAAATGTTAAATTAAAATTAATTGATTTATAAAAAATTATTAATTTATAAAAACAACTGATTAATTAATAAATTAATCGATTTTTAACAACAAATTTTATTTGAATAATTCAAACCTACAAATAAAAAAACTAAAAAATTAGTCAGTTTAAATATTTTACTATTAAACCAATTTATTTTGTACTATTAATCTTTACCATGTTCTATATATGTTGAATTACATAATTTTACATGTTTAATTATATGTATTTATTAATATTTTGTATTATTATTAATTTGCATTACTTGTATATCTATTGCAAAATCAGGTAATATTGAACTTTCTTAAATCCCATATTTGAGAGGGACTCTCACTAAGTGTCGTCGTTGGTTTGTATCAAACCTGAATTCGTGTAAAGATGTTAATGAACTAAAAAAAATCGTTTGACTCGATTAAAAATAATTTTATTTTGATTTTAATTTTCTGAATTTGAAGACTAGTACAGTGTCACTTTGGTTTGAGAATATGTTCTATTCAAGTTTCGAGATGGGCTCTCAGGCTCGAATTCGGCTGAAACGTCGTCAGTAGCCCTAAACTAGCTACATGCCGAATGTGCATTGCAGTGATCCTACAACGGATCCAAATGGCCGAAACCTGAAATGTATTTGGTGAGAAGGATTGGGCTGATAGACCTAAAATATAGCTGCTCCTCGTTGCGGTTTTACTTTTGGGCTCGCGTTTGTTAATATAGTTTAAAATATTAGCAACTTATAAAATTAAAATTATCTTAAGTGGTGAAGGAAGAGACTTTACTAAAAAAAACTATTTTATTCAGCACTTGAACCGAAAAGTTAAAAACCGAATAAAAAATTTAAACGAATTAAAGTTTTTATATTTAAACGGGCTAAATTGAGTAGATTTTGTAATCATTGATTTTATTTAGCAAATATATTCCATACTCATTCAAAGGGTATTTATGAGCATAAATTCTCTTATTTCCTCTTAAAATTTTATTTAATATGTAATATGTAGTATATATCTTATTACACATCTAGGATCAAACATAAAAGGATAAAAAATAAAGGTAATACGGAATATTTGATTTTGGTTCTATCTCTGATTTTGATGTCAATTCCGAACTCCAGACGATCACGAATCTCACAAGACCTTTACGGAAAATGTTTCCCGATATGAGATTTAGGACTTTCTATAATTTTCTTAAAACATAAGCTCTCTTAACAGATCAGATAATTCTTATACTTACGATTGATATGAGCAACTGCAGGAGATCTTAACCTTTATATAGTTTTCATACCGGGCTTCTCTATTATAAAGTCGATATTGGTCTGGTCCACATTAACTAGGTTATATTTTTCACCCAAATTTCGACCCATTAATCTAGATTATTTATTAAGCCAATTTATTATCTTTATATGAATTAAATTATGTAATTTAACGGATAATTTATTTAAAAACAAAAAATAAAATTAATAATTGCCCAACTAAAAAAAATATAAAATTGTCTGACATAATAGTCGTTCACGGAAAAAGATACTATTATTCTTGACTGTTAAATCACGTACGTGATTGATTCTTTTGTGTTTTGTCTCTAGAAAATAGAAGAGATTAACTAAAAAAATAATCAATTTTTGTTTAAAAGAAAATAATGTTAAAAATAAGAACAGAGTCTTTGTTTTATTTGTATTCTAAAAATTTAACACTAATTAACTTGTTATCTATTTCAAGTATTTATAAAAAACTTTAAAAAACATACCTAACATTAATACAATATCAATGAAGGATTACGGGCAACCTCTCGTGATTCCGGTGGTCCAAATGTATGGACCACAATGAATAGAAAATGTCTCGGAGTGGTTAATAAGAAAATATTTATAATTAAGAGGGTTGAAAGTTTGATGGTGAGATTGCAAATTAAACTCTTGTCGGGAATAAAATAAGAATTTACATGTATTTGTTAAATTGCAACTAATTATTTGAGTCTAAAATTAATAAAGAGTGAATTATAACTTAATTTTATTTTAAAATAGTAGTATTTTATTCAAATTAATTTAAATTGTTTGATTGAGATTTTATTTTTCTGATTTAAAATTAATTTAAGAAACCCATCAATTTATTTTTTTTAAATTAGACAATTAAGATTAAATTTAAACACAACCTTTTTACTATTTAAGAGTAAGATTGCGTATTATTAGATATTTTTAGCCTTGCGTATTAGCGAGATTTAGTACCTGTTTGGTTGAACTTTTAAAGGGTAAATAAGTACTTTTTTCTATCGCAAAAACTTTTTTTTAAAACATGAGTGCTTGGCTATAAAGTGAAAAATCACTTTTTTAGTAGATATAGCTTTTTTGGCAGTTAAAATACACCTTTTTAAAAAGCTTAAATTTGAAGCTTCTAAAAAAGTATCTTTTTAGATAAATTTTTTATATTAATTAATGAGCCTATTTTTTAGTCCATTTAGTCATTTTTTACATATAATTATCACAATACCCACAAATACATCTCCACATTTATTTTGATATTTATATAATATTATTTGATTTATATATATATTTTAATATTTATTTTTGATATTATTTTTACTTATATTATAATCAATATAAACGATTTGATTAGATATATTATAATTAATATATTATACTTTGTATATTATTTAATATATTTTAAATAACACTTATATACATACATAATTTTTATTACGAAATAAAATATAGTTAAAATTTAAAGTGGTTTTTATTTTTATATTGCCAAACAATCTATTGTATGAATTTGTTTCAAAAAAACTCTTTTTTAAATGACAGTCAAACAGTCAACTAGTTTCTTAGATAAGTTCTACTGATCAAAGCTCTACCGATATAAGCTCATCTAAACAGATACTTATACTTAATGATGTTATTATTGTCGTAATCAATTCAAATATGATGTATCAATTTTATATCATTAAATTAAATTAATTATGTTTATATATATATATATATAATTTATTTAAGGTAAATTTAGAAAAATAACAAAATGCAAATTCCACTTATATGTAAGAATATTTAACGGAATCGCCGTACACGGAGTCTCGTGAAGAACAAGGATCGAATATGTTATCATCATATGATTCTTAATTATTTCGGACATCAGCTGTTGCACCTAATCCTACTCTACTTGGGATTTGTCCTATCAATTATGGACAAGTTGTGGAAACCGTAACGAACGCAGCAGACCTTTACCGTCAGTCTCCGGTTTTCAATAACAAAAAACATGACAATGACACGTGTCAGCGACCCAAATACTCTGGATTGGTTGGCAGCTATGTTCATGGCAGATTATCTGCAATGACACACGATGGCCAACTTAAAGATCGCAGCTAAGTAACCTATATCTCAAGAACAACCCCCTCCATGACTTGTAATTTAATGTGCAGGAAAAAGGAAGAAGATTTTAACTGCTTGAAGTCAAAGATTGGGGATATATAGGATAAGATTGTTTAGAGATTCTTTGCTTTGGTAGCAATCTCCAGGCAATCCCCCATCATCACCGTTCTTCTTCTTTATAGCTCCATCAAGCTTTGTTGTTTGCTTTAGGTTCCACAATGGAGAAAATTCTGGCAGTTGTTGTGATCTTCGCAGTGTTTCAGATTCTGGGTGGGAGTTCGGCGGCGAAGATTGGCGATTCTCTCGCTTATGTATGGCCTCTTCCGGCGGAGTTCACATTCGGCGGCGACACCCTCTCGGTGGATCCCGGGCTGATTCTGGTTGTTGAGGGTAAAGGAGGCAATTCGAGCATTTTGCGAGATGGGTTTGAAAGGTACAGTAGGATTATATTTGAGCAGAGTAGCAGCTTCTCGATTCTTCAGAGATTTAGAGGGAGAAAATCGGTTTATGATGTTAGGAAATTGAGAATTATTGTTCATTCTGCTAGTGAAGAAGTAAGTCTCTTCAACTTGGTTTTTCATAATTTTAGTGTTTAACAAGGCATTCTCTTATTACCGTTTCTCGAAATTTGATCATTGTGTGTGCTTGTGATTTTTGGGGTTGTTTCAGCTTCAACTTGGAGTGGATGAGAGTTATACATTGTTCGCAGCGAAGACAGATGGGAAGTCAATTGTTCAGGAGGTGGTTATTGAGGTAAAACTCTGTGGGATTTTATTGTTTCGGTGCTAAGTTATTGTTTTTGTCCTATGATCAAGTCAAGATCACAACATAGACTCTTGTTCTTGAGTTTTAAGTATTTGTTAGAACCACAATGCTGAATCTTAGGGATTACTGATTTTACGGTTCGGTCTTGTTAGTTATCCCTTTCTTCGCAATAGTTTATTCTGTTCTCTGTTTTTTTCAGGCAAATACTGTCTATGGTGCATTGAGGGGATTGGAGGTAATGATAAATGATAACTGTTCTTTAATTTTGGTGTACGAGACATTGTAGAGAATGCTAATGCCCGGATTTGGTGCTATATAGCTGAATTCTCACTTGCTAAAGTATTATTTGACTAACTGCTCTTCGAAAGAGTTTGATGGTTTTATGAGTGGTTGGGATTGTAATGGTTGTTCTCTTTGTATTTGTATGATGAACAATCTTGCAGACATTCAGTCAACTATGTGCATTTGATTATGATACTAGAGCTGTGCAAATATACAAAGCACCGTGGTACATCCGAGACAAACCGAGATTTGCATACCGTGGACTTTTACTTGGTGAGGGTTTTTGTTCGGTCAGTATATTTTCTTTCTTGTCCATGTAGATACTTGTTTGAGTAATAGCAACGAGATTCCCAGCAATTATCTTCTGAATAGCTAGGATTTCCAGAAGATACTTTTTACTGAGTACTGTAATTTTTTCTGTTTAATTTCCTTGTTAGAGATAGGTCACAGATGCAGATAGGCATGTTTACCTCTCTAAAACACACTTTTGCAGATACATCAAGGCACTATTTACCTATTGAAGTTATCAAGCAGATAATTGATTCCATGTCATATGCTAAACTGGTAATTTTTTGAGCATATTTCAGTTTATTCAAGCATTCACTTCTCCTTTATTCCATCTTTTATGGTGTCTGTCACTTTGAATATGATTCTGTAGTTGAAATTATGTTCCGTAGAATGTCCTCCATTGGCACATCATAGATGAACAATCATTTCCTTTAGAAGTACCCTCATATTCAAAGTTATGGAAAGGTTCTTACACAAAATGGGAGCGGTACACAGTTGAGGATGCCTACGAAATCGTGAAGTAAGATTTACGCTACTTGGTCCATTTTGAATTAAAGATCGATATAGTGCTTTAGGAAAAGGGAAATATCAATGATGGTGATGATTTAGTGCATGGTTTGAGTAAACATATGGACAATACATGTACAACTTCAAAACATTGTCTGAATGTATCACTTTTACCTTTATTGAATTATGATTATATTCATGTTCACTAATTTACTTCTTCTGTTTGGCTAACATCTCTCCTTGCATCAACATGAAGCTTTGCCAAGTCAAGAGGTAAGGCTCTTCATTTTGTTAATCGGAATAAGTTTTCTTTCCTTTCATAAGTGAACTGTATCATATTATTAAGAGGTATTTGCAATTGTTCTCAGTGGCCTATGGAAAGACTTGAGATGTAGAACTTCCTATTTTGGGGTCAAGTTGAATCTTGCTAGAAAATTTCTTTTATGAGCATATGATTTTAATTGTAATTGTTTTGGTTCAGGAATCCATGTCATGGCTGAAATTGATGTCCCTGGTCATGGAGAATCCTGGTAAAACACTTATTTAATTCTGTGCTATGTTTGAGTCCAATAATTTCTGAAGTTGTTAACTTCTTCTCTTGGCAGGGGTGTTGGATATTCTGACCTTTGGCCTTCCAAATCCTGCAGAGAGCCACTTGATGTTTCCAAAAATTTTACTTTCGATGTTCTCTCTGGCATTTTGACAGGTTAGATCTTCTTGTTCCATTGATTGATAATTGCAGAGGTTACTGTTTGCATTTAGTGACAGCTTTGCTAACTTAACGCTAACAATGGACGTAATCCTTTGAGATCAACACTAACTTAGCAAGGTTCAATTTTGCAACTAAATAGTGTAACAGTGTACTTCTCAGACTTTCAGCTCGTTCACTAAATTTTTTGTGCTTGTTGGTGATGATGTTTGCTGATGGTATTCACATATACTTCAGTTGTATGACTTTTATTGCTGACATTTGTTTTACAGACATCAGAAAAATTTTCCCCTTTGAGCTCTTCCACTTGGGTGGCGATGAGGTCAACACAGGTTAGTATTATTCCTTTTTTCGGTTAAAGGGTAAGATATTTTACTCAATAGTTACATTAATATGTTGGATTGATGCCACAAAGATTGTTGTGTGCTATGTTTAACAACAGAGCTATTACTCCCTTTTGAAACATTTCATATCAGTTGTTTATGATTCAACTTTTGACACGTAATATGAAACAATAAATTTGTTGAGCATAGCCTAAAAGATGTCTTTCACTCCTTAAGATGTCTTTCAGCGACTTTATAAATGTTTATCATCTCCTGTGTATAATTAGAGAGATAAGCTGTAGCAGTCGTTATCGTTTGTGAATTTGTTGCCAGTGAAAAGATTGTATAGAGGAAGATATTCAGTCTTTAATGTAACGACGAAAGCAGACACTTCAATGTTGAGTGAAAATTGTGTTTGATTAATAACATTAGCACTTGAATGATCATATGCAAAGACCTCTGAATGAGTTTCTTACTCCCAGTCAAGTTTAAATAATATTTTCACCCTTCTGGATTGAAATCCGAATTTTTTGTTCTATGAGCAGGGGCTTCTGTAGTTGGTAATAAAGATACAGGTCACTTAATTAAAGAGATTGAGATCTGTGGTCACCAGTATCATGATGTAGCACTTTTTTGCTTCTTCATCATCAAACTTCTGTGAATGTACCTGTTCATAATTGATATCACAATACGTTTTCTCTATAAACACGGAAATCTTTGTCTTAGACTATTTGTGCCACATCTACTCAGTGGATGGGATGTTCTGTGGATTATGTTTATGTAAGCATCATGCATGTCTGGTATGTAATTTTTCCTCTGAATTCATGTTTGATGTTTAATAAGGCATAGTGGTTTCTGTTTACAGATTGCTGGGACTCTACACCACACGTCAAACAATGGTATATTCCTTGTATCGTGAAGTTTAAATCTGAGAATCATTCAATTTACTTTTCTTTTCTTTTAGTATGATATATCACCAGAAATAACCTTACTAGTTATTATGCATTCAAGGGTTTTCGTTTGTGTGTTGATTCTAGGCTTCAGGATCACAACATGACCTCCAAGGATGCATATAAGTATTTTGTACTCAGAGCTCAAGAAATCGCGATTTCAAAAGGCTGGACACCTGTCAACTGGTATGTTCTTTTTATGAAAATAGAAGATTATTAGCTTTTCAAAATTGATTATACGCTAGTTTTGTGTTAAAAATGTCTACTTCAAACATACTTTTCCCTTTGTTTATGCATTCTTTTATCTCCTCAATATATTGTTGACAATGCTAAGCAACTGCTGTTTCAGGGAAGAAACATTTAATGCATTCCCATCAAGCCTTAATCCAAAGACTATAGTGCATAACTGGTGAGTTCTCATTGGATTAAAACTCTTTTTTCACAGTATCAAACCAATGCAGATCTATGGGCATGCCTTTATTTTTCCTTTGTTGCTTTCAGGCTAGGAGGTGGAGTTTGTCCCAAAGCTGTTTCAAAAGGTTTCAAATGCATCTTCAGCAATCAAGGCTTCTGGTATCTTGACCATTTAGACGTCCCTTGGAATGACGTTTACACGGCTGAACCGGTGGAAGGAATAAGTAATTCTAATGAGCAAGAGCTGGTTCTGGGAGGAGAAGTTTGCATGTGGGCGGAGACTTCTGATACTTCAGTTGTTCAACAAACAATATGGCCGCGAGCAGCAGCAGCTGCAGGTATGGCCTCGGTTTCGGAATATGGATTAACTTGAAAGCTTTTTCAAAATTGAAATTGTCCGTTTTTGATTGAAGATTGGAACTTGCTCATACTATTCATGAATCTGTAACACTCTGCAGTGTGCTTGCACCTTCTATTATAGGAGATTGGTTTTGTTGAGAGTATTTTCTTTCTCAACCCTTAACTATGGTGTTTCTTCTTTCTCTTATAGAGCGTCTATGGAGCAAGCGAGAGGCAACATCCTCCGGAAACATAACGTTAACCGCATTGCCCCGGTTGCACTACTTCAGATGCCTGCTGAATCGGCGTGGAGTTCCGGCTGCTCCAGTCACAAACAGTTATGCCCGGAGTCCTCCCACAGGTCCAGGTTCATGCTATGTTCAGTAATTATCTGTTGTCTGATTATCTACTCTCCTCCTGTACTTGATCACAATAAAATGCACTATTCCTTGAACATAAAACTCTGCTGTTCTGTAATATAACATGTGTCAGATCTGAATCTTATTTTTGCTTTTCTTTCCAATGATTCTAACTTCATAACTTTCCTCAAGTAATTACTAAATTCGAGCATTTCTAAGCCTCCGATGAGTGTTGAATTGGTAAAACCTGTTTACCATTTGCCTATCAACTTGTTTTTAAAGATTGTTGTTTCATATTTTTACATAATTGTTCAAAGATGGGCTTGAAAGTTATTAGTTAAGGCAGCTACTATATATTACAAGGTCAAACCAAGCCAAGAAAACATCAAATAGCTCGTTTAGAATGTTCAAAGTTTTAAGCATTTTTAAATTGTCATTTAATGTAGAATATAAAACAATATTTTAATTTACGGGATCAAAATGGCCTTTTCCGGGAACTTCAAACATGAAAATGTAAGCCTTAAAAACTCGAATTATTGGATACAATGGTCAAACAAGGAAAATTTCCAAGGCTGCTCATTAATTTTATTTCGTGTTAAAAAGGAATTGATTGTAACTACATTAATTAAATAATAAGAATGCCTTTTTTTCTTCATATGATTTCTTGTATTTTTACTAAAAATAGAATAAACTAAGAACATGTTTAATGCGAGGGATAGAAGTATTTCGGTAAATAAATAACAACAATACTCGATAGAAATCCTGACGTGTGAAGTCTCGAGAGATTCAGAAGTATACAGCTTTATCCTTAATTAATAGAGAGATTGTTTCATATAAAAAGGAAAAAAGAATATAACTAAATAAAGAAAAAAATAATAATTTAAGTTTTTTTGGAAAAGAAAAATACTTAAATTGTTTCCTCTTTGTTAATCAGAAATTATTTTTTTAAAAAAACTACTATAGTAGCATTGGCAATAGGCTTAAATCTTGTAAAAAATGTTTTAAATGTTTTGATTTATTTTTCATTTTTCTTAACTTTTTTAAAGTTTCAAATTGAATCTCTTAAACTATTTTTAAAATTTTAAGATTAATTTCAATCTAAAGCTCAACCAACTCAAATTTTATAAATTATTTTCAAGTTAGATCGAGATTAAATTAAAATATTAACTCTACAATAATTTATTGTCTACCTAATATTGAGAGGGTGAGTCTTGAAGTAACTGATAATGTTGCTCTTTTGTAATTAGACGGTCACAGGTTCGAGTCTTTACTTGATATTTAAAAAAATATATTTTACTAGATTTTAATTTTAAAATTTTCTTATAAATTATAAAAACTTGAGAAGAGGAAAAATGCATTCTCTGTTTTTTTTTTTTTGCAATCTATGTTGACCATAACAACAATTAAATACATCTTTTAAAGACAAGTCATTAATGGTCACTAACAATATAAGATTTGAGTCAAGATGCATAATTGAAAAGGACAAATAATTGTACCAAGTCTCATCCCATAAATACCAAATCTCATTTTTAGGGCAAGTAAAGGTTTGATCAAAACAATTTGGTCAAGATATCACTGCAATCTCATACAATCAGATCATGAAATTTAGGATCTTTCCATTTATTAGGTAACCAAGTTTTGACCATGTTGAATTTTCCTTTTAAAATAACATATAAAATAAAAATAATTAAACATACCCATCTTAATCATATGAAATGGTAAAGAAAAAAAGTTCTATAAATAGTTATTCAAAGGAAATAGAAAATATAAAATATGATATTAAAATAAAATATTAATATCTATCAAGAATAGAAAATTTCAGAGCTGAAGAGTAGAAAGAAACAGTCATTTGACTCTATATATAGAAGAACAGAGAAACTGTAATGTGCACAATTTTGGTATAAAGAAAAGCTTTAGCACAAAATGGGCTAATGGGTCTTGGTTTTCTCCTTCTCAGAGTCAAATAAACAAACATATTCCGAACTGTAAAGGATTGTTCCTGCCTCTTTCTATTCTCAGTTCTTTAACAGCCCCTCTTGTTCTTCGCTTGATCTTAGCTTCGTGAATTGGCCTTCACATCATAGTGTAAGTTTTAAAATCTAAGTCTGTAGCTGCAGTTTTTTGGGTCTTTGGTAGAAGAGAGAAAGAAAGAAAGAAAATGGTTTTGTTTTGCGGGGTTTTGTTTGTGTGAGTTTTGTTTCCCTTTTTGGGTTTGTTTAGAATCTCAGTTTGGGGTCTGTTTTGGTTTTTCTGTTTTGGGTTTAATGCGCTTGGCCTTAAGTTGCCGTTTCTGTTCTTTTGGTTGCAGGGGCCGTGGTGTGGAATAGCAATGTGTTTGATCTGGTACAAGCTATTTGTTTCTTACCCTTTTTAATAGCATCTTCATGTTGCATTTGAATTCAAGTTAGTGGCATAGAAGAACAGCCTGGCTCTTAGGATTTCTGGGTTTGGCTTGATTGTAGAGTTTGTTGGAAATTTGTGAAGTGGGGTTGTTATGGTGGGGAAAGAGGATGCCACCAGTAACACTCTGGCTCCACAGGTGCCTAACACTGCCGGAGTCAAGAGAATGTTCTGGCGTTCTGCATCTTGGTCATCTTCCAGGACTGCACTTCCAAGTCCTAATATGGAAGAGAAAGATTCTTGTGCAGATCCAAATGGTAATAATGGAAAAAATCGCAGGTTCCCAGCTCCATTAACCCCACGGTCTCAACAGAACTGTAAAGCACGTTCATGCTTGCCACCTTTGCAGCCTTTGGCAATTGCTAGGAGGAGTTTAGATGAGTGGCCAAAAGCTGGATCAGATGACCTGGGGGAATGGCCACATCCACCGACCCCTGGTGGCAACAGGACTAGCGACAGGTTGAAACTAGATCTATCTTCAATTCAGAGAAATCCGGAAAGCAATGGAGGACTAGGAAAGAAAGAAAGGATTGCATTTTTTGATAAGGAATGCTCGAAAGTAGCAGAGCATGTATATCTTGGTGGGGATGCCGTTGCTCGAGACAGGGTAATTCTTAAGAGGAATGGTATTACTCATGTGCTGAACTGTGTGGGCTTTGTTTGTCCCGAGTATTTCAAAGGCGATTTTGTATATAGGACTTTGTGGTTGCAGGATAGTCCATCAGAGGACATAACAAGTATTCTATATGATGTTTTTGATTACTTTGAGGATGTTAGGGAGCAGGGAGGAAAGGTGTTTGTTCATTGCTGTCAAGGAGTATCACGATCCACTTCATTGGTTATAGCTTATCTTATGTGGAGGGAGGGTCAGAGTTTCGACGATGCATTTCAGTATGTGAAGGCAGCTAGAGGAATTGCTGACCCGAATATGGGTTTTGCTTGCCAGTTACTACAATGCCAAAAAAGAGTCCACGCGTTTCCTCTCAGTCCCAGTTCATTGTTGAGAATGTACAGAATTGCCCCACATTCACCATATGACCCATTGCATCTTGTCCCAAGAATGCTGAATGATCCTTCACCATTTGCCCTGGATTCTAGGGGTGCCTTTATTGTTCATATACCTACTGCCATACATATATGGATTGGCAAAAATTGTGAACCCCTTATGGAAAGGGATACTAATGGGGCTGTTTGTCAGATACTTCACTATGAGAAAGCTCAAGGACCAGTAATGGTGGTTAAAGAAGGTGAAGAACCACCTTACTTTTGGGATGCATTTTCTAGTTACTTACCTTTAACGGATAAATCTAGTAATGGAACAGATACTGGGGATTCTGCGCTGAATATATTCCCAGGTGAGAGGAAGGTAGATGCCTATAATATTGATTTTGAGATTTTTGAAAAAGCTGTTAAGGGTGGGTTTGTACCTCCATTTTCGTCATCAGAGGATGAGTATGAAACTCATCTTCCTGCTAGAGAAAGCTGTTGGAGTGTGTTAAGGCGAAAATATGCACCTGCTGATGGGAAGGTGTTTTTCCCTGCACCCAAAATTTTCCTCTCCAGGATTTATTCAGATTCTATGATAATTTTGCGCACTTCTTCTCCTTCATCATCATCTATGTCATCTTCGTCATCTTCTCCCCCTTATCTGTCCCCAAATTCCATCTCTTCTGATTCTAGTTCTTGCTCAAAGTACTCGTCAGAATCCTCTTTTGATTCTCCCTCAGCAGCTCAATTTACTCGTCCGGTATTATCAACTTCATCTAACTTTTCTATTCTTTCTACACATAATTCTTATCAACCATCTTCTAACACTCTTGGATTACTTGATTTCAATGTTTTGTAGCAGAGATTCTCTCGTGTATCTTCCTCACCCTCAAAGAAGTTTTCACCTTCACTTGCTTAGCTTATCAAAGTCTTCGAAGCTGTCCGTGATGACTGATCAAAGAAGAGTGACCGAGACACCCCCTATTTCTCTCGCCAGCTTGGAAGATAATGCTGAGATAAACAAGAATTCCTTTTTCATGGTCTGATTCAAATATTGAAATCAATTTGGAGCCAGGAAATTATGCAAAAGAGGAAGATGGAGCTTCAATTCAAGGTCCTGAATTCTCCAAGTAGATTGACTACCTCTGATTCACGTGACAAAGTGTCTAGCTTTGGTGATAATTATGATGTATCTGCAAGAAAATATTTTTTTAGAAGGCTCAGGGCATGCCATCGTAGATGGGATGGATAACATCATTCCAGCTTGTAACGGAAGGCAACGTTTGGCATGTAGCTGGCCCAGTTTGTAAAGGATTGCAGATTTTGGCATCATTAACTTAGATTCTAAAGCTGCTTTTGTAGTTTTAGAGACAACTAGAGGATTAGGAAGAGAAGTGAATAGAATTCTGTATTTCTGGGTAGGAAGGTCTTTCTCATGCGATAGAAATATGATGCGGTTAGATAACAACAAAGGAACAGCGGATCTGGAATTAATCGAATGGAAGCAAGCTGCTTGTCATGTTCTCATTCAAACGGGGCTACCAGGAGACATCATCCCTGTTGAGGTATGAGTTTTGGAATTGATGTATTTATTACTGTTCATTTGTCACACTAGAATTACTATTAACCATTTATACTTCTCTTTCCTTTTTGCATACAGTGTTTGCAGGTAGCTAATTTTCAAGTTCTTTGTGGCTACCAACTGGTTGTACGGTGCTGTAACACCTTTGGTAACACTATCATTTTGTCCCACAATTTGGATGCTCTTGTACATTCGGAATTCTCAAAGACATATAGATTCAAGGCAGATTAAAGCAAAATAGATACATTAATTGTTCACTTCTATCCCTTTTTTTTTTCTCTGATAATATGACCACTTGAATGTATAACCCACCTGTCATAGTCATGCTTGTTGCAAATGGTTTTATCCATGCCATGTGCAAGTGTTGATCCACATAAATTCAGGTGGAGCCTCATCTTATTACTCTTCTTCACATATTTTGGGAGAAAAATGTCGATTATGGTGGATAAAATGCAGCATAGATTGGAAAAACTATGAAAGTTGAATCCTAACATATACAATTTTGTGTCACTTCGAGGGTTATCAATGTCACAGGTAGTTGTTTATTAATCAACAAACTAATGAGGAACTTTGCTCAGAATATATAGTGTACTTAATGACATATTTCTTAATAATCACATTATCCTAAAAATGAAGTTAATCAAGAAGGCTATGTAAATTATTGAATTTGAAAATAAGATTGTGAGCTCTTCGATAAGTCGGCCATTGATTAGCTGCATAGACAGTAACAAAGAATGGAAACAACTGATCTGGGGGAATCATGACTACTCAAAACCAAGCCTCGAGGAAATAAAGGGAAATTGAACAGAAGTTTTGTCATGTTCTTGGAAGTAGATTGCTCTACGCCTGATAAGTGAAAAAAAACAATTGAACAATCACTTTACACATCAACTATTTTGAAGGATTCAACGACTGTGTGCAATCTATCTTTCATCTTTTCCCACCTCCTTTCATTTGCTCCTGTTGTTAAAGTATAGAATTTACCTGCCAAAATCCAAATAGGGAAAAGAAAAATGCCAGATTCAATAAAAATTTTATTTCCAATGATAAGGCCTTTATAATACAGCTAGAGCATGGTGATAATTTGACACAAGTTTCACTGTTTCACATCCTTGTCGGGAGAAATGAGAACAACAGTTCTGTAATTTTTTCTTTTACTCTTTCTTAGGCTAGTTCTATATTCTTTCTAAATTCAAGAGCTAATCAGTGACTCAATAAAAGAGAGAATAGAATCAGAAGATCGGAAGTGCATGTTCATAGTGTTTGTCATTGCTAACTTTAAATTGGGTAAGGCTAACTAAGTTAGGTAAGTGGTGGTATATTAATAAAAAAAGAAAAGGTCAATGAATGTCTTGTGAGGAACAAGAATAAGAAATATGCAATTGCAGACTAATTTAACGAGTTCTTCTGAATCTTAGGGACAAGAAACAAATTTTCAGAAGAATTGGTTTAATTCTAAAACACAGTTAGAATCTCAAACATTCGTTCAAATACTAAAACGATCGTCAAGAAGTTTCTTACCATTTCCAATAGAGATTGAACTAAGAGCATGACGAGTATAATTTGGAGCTTTAGCAACAAATTCAAATGTGTAATAAACCCTTCCATCAACATTATTCTGCACCATACTCGCAAAAAACAATCACCGCAGATCAGTTACAAATGGTGGCAATTCGACAATTTATGCATGCATTTTGTAGAAGTATAATTTGGCAAAAGTAGCCAGAGATTCAACTTTGTGTAATGAGGCAATCCTGATTCTGGGAATATAAAAACACGTATAATAAAACTTGCAAGGAGTGAGAAGATGTGTAAAAGGAGACCTCCTTTGCTTCAATTAGTTTTGTTTTCTGGGAAGGAGGGGCCAAAACTTTTTTAATCAGCGTTTCGGCTACCTGAGATAAGCATTAACAACGTCAAATTAAAAAAGCCCCCAAAATCACAAAATCTAGCAACCATTCATGATGCAAAATATCATTCTCTGTAAAATTATAGCAAACCTCTTGTGGAGGACCAAACTCCCTAATGTCTTGTTTACCAGTTGGAATCATGTTGACACTAACGCTTTCTAATGGCTCAATCACATCTTTAAAGACTTTGTCTTGTCCTTCAATCACCACTTCCTGTTCAATTCCACGAAGATGAGATAAACATTTATCTGGGATTGTGTTGATGTAGCTAGCTGATGAACAAGCTGACAAGGAAATCGACACACGATGGAGAGAAATTAGAGCAGATAGTACCTGCCACCCAAATGGATAGAGAAATGAGTACCCATCCTTTTTGTCCATGACTGGCAGATATCCCTTTTTAGTTTCTGCAGCAACTGAACCATATAAGAATGGCCTCTTAGGATTTGAGCATTCTTTAAAGAACAAGAGATTGCATAGTTAGAGGCAACTCTAATTGCGTCATTAGAGCCCCAGTCTATGATAAGCTCACAACAAAAGACTAACACAAATGCATAATTGGAACAATTGCGCTTACATGATACAGAAGCTTGGTTAATCAAAGAAATTGACGGGGCAATCACGGTAACAGCAATCAATTGGCGTCTCCCAGATCTGACTGCAATAGATAAAGAACAATAGGAGGACAAATATATAGTGACGAATCTCATGAAAAGCTCCATATGCATTTTTGATTTACAGTTTCTATGTCGAAATTCCGGAAATTAGAATCAGAGAAAATAAAAAAAAACTCACCTTGAAAATGCAACCCTGAATTCTCCAACGATTGCTCTGCCCGAACAAGAATTGGAGCAGCTCCTGTTCTAGAGCTACGAAAAGAGTCCTGAATCTTCCGCAACCCTAGCTACAAAAACGTAGACACAGAACAAACATATGAAAAAACCAATAACATGAAGAAATGCAGACGTTAAAAGCGGGAGAGCCAGAGGGATGGGGTTGGAGAGAGGACCTGAGGAACAGAGTTGGGGGCTAGTGAATGGTAAGCTGCAATGGAACTTTGAATTGAAGCCATCGTCACCTTCATTGCGTCGACTAAGAACTCTTGAAAATAACTCTTGAAAGGTTCCGTTCCTGTGGTTAAGAGTGTTCTTGTGTGTGTTCTTGCTTTATCCGTTACCAGAAAGCTGCTTGTGGACGTCATATGGCGCGCGTCCTGTTAAAGCCTTGTCTACGACGTGTCGTGTCTTCTAGCAAAAGCTGCAAAACCATGTAACTATGGACAGGAATGGGTCGACCCATTTCGAGCAATTAAAAAAATTAAGATTATTTGAAAATATTTAATAAAATAATATTATTTTATTCAAATTAATATAAATTTATTTTTTACATTTCAAATCAGTTTAAAATCGAATTAATGTATTTGGTTTATTAAATTTAAAAACAGTCTCTCTACTAATTAAATATAATGTTGGATACCACTAAACCTCTCAAAATCTCGAGTCTCAATGAAATTTTTACTGAGTGTTGATGCTGTTGTATTATTAGTTCATTAAATATGAATTGAATTACCCTAAATTATATTATAATTTTTTATGTTTATTTCATAACGTCTCTTTACTAGTTAAGATATGGTTGAGTACTACTAAACTTTTTCATATCTGTGCCCCAATAATATTTATACTGGGTGATGTTATTGTTGTTAATGTTTATTTCATAATATTTTTCAAATTTTATTTTAATTAAATTTCAATAAATTTATTTTAAAATATTAAATTTAGATAAAAATTCAAATATAATATGTATTTATTTATCACAAAAAATCATGATCACTATAATTACCAAATAAAAATTCAAAAATAAAATCTAATCCAAGTGATGACTTTCATTATTTACATCATGATCACTATCATCTTTTTTCCTATCACTTTTTGAAATTATAGATCCCACCGCACACACGAGCTCCTTTTGGTAATCAACTAATTATATTAATTGTTAGCTAATTTTATCAATGATTAACTAACAGCAGATTAATATAATTGATTTGACCAGCGGATACAACAGTTGCTTTATTTAAAAATGTTTGATAAAATTAACTATTTAGCATTAGTTTTTTATGTACAAAATAACTTACAAGAATATGACTTAAAAAAAGGTTTATAAGAATATGAGTATTAGTTTTTTATATCTTAGTATTTCTTTGAATATTCTCATAATAATTTAAAAAGAGCAAAATAAGTCAACAACATCATTTGTTATAAAATTACTTAGCTTAGATCCTTATGATTAGATTAGGTACCATATGATTTGAGCAAGCTTGGCAAAACCCTTTGTATAGCTTCTTCGATTTCTCGATAAAGATAAATATGACCAACGGTGATTCGAATGTATATACAACAAATTTCTTTTTTTATATTCTTTAATATTAGATAGTGCCCATAAATCTCATTTAGATAAAGCAAAATAAGTCAGCATACATCATTTTCTCCATTATCTTTCATTGAGTCTTAAGAGTATCGAAAGCCTTCTCAATATAACTTATCAACAATGAATGAGCTAGATTTAACACTACTCGAGATTTTATTAGACTTGCACCACAAAGAGCTAACTGAAGAACTTAAGAGATCACTGGAATGTCACTAAAAAGAAGTTTGAGAATGTGATCGATAGGATTACACTAGGAGTTTTTCCTCAAATGCGGCATCAACGAGCTTAATATAAAATTGAGTCTATAAAAATGATATCGATTTAATTTATAATTTAAGGAAATATAATTTTGTGTTATTTTAATTTTAATTTTAATATTTAATATTTAATATTTTAAAATTAAATTATATTTTTAATGTGTTAAATTAAAATAAAATTATTTTGAAAAAAGTTATTATATTAATCTCTTAAAATTTAAATTTAGATAAAAATAATTAATTTAAATTTGACTTATTAATTTATTAAATTGAATTGAATTAAACACAATATATAAGTAATAATAATCTTATATGCTAAATATTGATATAAAAATGGGCCTAAATGTCGAGTCTATACAAAAGTAATTAATATAATATAATTAGAGGTAACAATTTCAAAAATATTAAATTTTTTTGTAAATTTTAATTTAATATTAAATATTTTAAAACTTTAATATAATTAGTAATTTTTAAATTTTGTATAAATTAAGTTAAATTGATATCTACATCTATATCTATATTTTTATTTCTATCTTTATCTCTATCTATTTTTATCTCTTTTAGTAATTTGCAATAACTTTTGAATATAATTTTCTTTTATTCTTTTAATTTTTTTGTTGCTAGAGGAAAACGCGTCTCATAGTAATATTTTTAAAACCAATAAATTGAGTTCAATCTGTCAATCTAATGAATTGTTTACTAAACGTAATTATCAAACAATTAAAACTTTTCAATTCGTCAAAATTAACCGATAAGCCATTTATCGAGCAAGGTCTTCAAATCCTTTTTCTCTTCATCAAAACTTGTTTTTCCACAAAGTTCTTGTATGATTCCACGAAGGAAAAAAAAAAAAAAACCCTATCTTCAATGAATTGAAGTAATCAAGACATGAACTCCAATTGTTGATGCACAACTCTCGATTAGGCTTCATCAAAGTCAAATACAATCAATATGTGAAAGGAAGGCAAGATGGTTCAGGTTCATCAAAGTCAAACTTGTCAACTATTTATTAGTCATTTGTTGAATGAGTAAATAAAAGAAATTGTTAAAAATTAAATAAGTGAAGTAAAGTTTGATCGGATTTTGAATAATCCGTAAACCAAAAAAGATTAGATTTTACTTATTATCACTGCTAATTATTAATGTAATAAAAAATAATTTATAAAAAGAATTATATTTTATTTAAAAATTGAAAATAGTTTATAAAAATAAAAAATAGATTAAAAACTATAAATATTAATTAGATTAAAGTTATTTTTAATTATAATTTATTAATTCGTTATGTAATTTATAAATATTATGTTTAATAATACAGTCACGCTTGGCAACGTTTGCCGGTCAATGATGCCCCTACTTTTCTCAAGGCAGTGTCTGAATCTTGCTAAAAGTAGGGGCATCACTGACAGCCAAACGTTGCAAATATGGTAAACATTCGTACAAGCCCAAACTAGAATCAATCCCTTTGTGTTAAAATATACGTAGCAGCCCACCTCTGTCTGCTTGGCATTTAACATTATTTTTGAAAAAACAAGCACGTGACCATAAAAGGAGTTGATGACTAAATCAATTCCAACTTTATAAAGGTTTTTCCTTTTTTAAATGTAGGGGGG
>JANIJH010000003.1:62697710-62712365 GCA_024520975.1 Erythroxylum areolatum
GGGGGGGAGAAAAAGAACTGAAAAGAACAGAAGAATTGCACTGGCATATGCCATCAAACCCCACACACACTCACACCTTTTCAATCATGCCTAGTCTCATCTTTACCCCACGAAAACTCTATTCTTTTGTTAGGATAGAGAAATATTAAAAGCAGGTAAATTGGTTAAGGTTTTTGTTTTTTTTTTTGGTTTAAGTGAAATTGTAAGTTCGAATTGTTCTCGTGTATGCAATCGTTTAAAATTTGAGATCAAAATTTTATCTTTCGTAAGGGATCTATTGGACTTGAGTGGGAATTATTTTAAATGTGGACGACTTAAAGGTGTCTTTTCATAGTTGAGACCCTCCTAAGATATCTCGTGGACAATCACAAATTTTTTTTTAGAAAATAATTTTAAGTTATTTTAAAATGGTTTAAAATATTAAATTTATAAGACTTATTATTATTATTATTATTATTACTACAATTTTTAAGTATTATTATTAATATTATTAATTTTCTTAATATTATTTCGCTACTTATTATTATTATTATTAATCTCCTATTTATTGTTATTATTAATAATATATTTTAGTACTTTATTATTTACTTTTTTATTATATTTATTTATATTTCTCGTGAGTTATTCGAAAACAATTTAAGAACAAGGCTGCTTAAATTGTACATTCCCAAACCCCACGTTATCTAGTGAGATTTTACTGGGTCATTGATGTCCATTGTATAAGACTTTTTATAATGTATTCATTTTATTTTTAAATTTATAGTATTTCCTACTCATTTATATTAAAATTTAATCTTTATTAATATATTCTTAAAAAATATTTGATTAAAGATTTAAAAAATATGTAATCTATTTTTGTGGTATAATTATCATAAAAACTATTATTTTATTTAATAGAAAATTTTCTTGTTGTTAATTTTTAATTTTATAAATGGTTGTACTAAAATAAATATAAAATAAAAAGAATATGATAAAGATGAATGTAAAATAAGTAAAAATATTATAAAGAAAATAAATAATAATAAGAAGCTTCACTAACCTCACTCACAATATCACACACAACCTATATCACAACCTCTCATATTGCACCATCTGGATAACAGCTGTGCACCCATTTGTCAAAAAACAAAAAAATCCTGAAAAGCTCATTTTCCCAGATTGCCCCAATCAACGTCTAACTCGAGTTAACTCAGGCAAAAACAAGATTAAGAGGTTAATTAGTTTTAAAGCCGGCACCTTCTTAACGTTTAAACCAAACCCCAAAATCAAGCTTTGGAACATTTATTCCGATTCCGAGTTTGGACGAGTCAACGATTCCTCTGCCAACACACCTCTTTTGACCGGCAATCCTCTTCTTTTCTCTGAGCTTTATGATTCTTCTTTTTGTTTAATTTTAATTTTCGCGATTTCGAAATCGGACCCAACAAAACTCTGAAAGTACCGGACCTCTAAATTTAGCGGATCGGCTGCTAAATTTGGGGGGTTGAGAGGGACTGATTAGGGTTTCGTATCGTAGTCGAGGAAGATGATGATTTCCAGGGGGTTGTTCGGGTGGTCCCCACCGCACATACAACCGTTAACGCCAGTATCGGAGGTGTCGGAGCCGCCGGAGTCGCCGTCTCCTTACATGGACACCAACGCGGAGGCTGCAGCTGCTGCTGCGGCGGCTGCGCAGGCGGACGCGGAAGAGGAGATCGAGGAGGCCGACGAAATGGAGCCGCCGCCCGCCGCCGTTCCGTTCTCTCGGCTCTTTGCTTGCGCAGACCGGCTTGACTGGGGGCTCATGATCGTCGGCTCCCTCGCTGCGGCGGCGCATGGGACAGCGCTTGTTGTTTACTTGCACTACTTCGCGAAGATCATAGAGGTTTTAAAAAGAAATAATGAGGATCCATTCGATAGGTTCACAGATGTGAGTAATGTGAACAAACTCTTTCAGTTCAGTCTTTTTGTCTGTGTCTCTGTGTGTGTGTGTGTGTGTCATCTGCCTTTTAGTTTTTGGGTGGAAGTTAAGAAGTTGGAAGTTGGAAGCCAGCTAGGGTTCTGAGTGAGCTTGATGAAAACTAAGTTTGTTTGAGCTTGCTTGGTGTGTAGGCTCGCTAGTCGAATTTCTTCTACATTTTTGGGAGCACATAATTGAAATTGTTTAGTTTCGGATTCTCTGTGTTAAAGCTCTATTTATTTCTTGGTGCTGTAGTTTCTGAAATGAAAAGAGATTTGGCTTCTTTCTTCTGGAGGTTGTTTATTTTGGGTGAGTTGGTAATGGGATTGTATGTCCAAATCACGAGATTGTTGTCTTGGTCATCTTTATTGGGTTTTTAGCTGTTCATTGAGAGGTTTCACAGAAGTTTGTAAAGGAAAGTACCTAGTGGGTTGGTGCATGTGAGTTTTTTTTTTTTTTTTGAGAATGCATGGTTTTGGGGTGCTTTTGTTAGGATACATGCTTGCTATGGAATCCCTTAATCTAACTAAGCACAGGGGTGGTTAGGTTTGTCAATTGTTATGCTATGTTTTGTTAGGATGTTGGGGGAGATTTGGCTGGGGCTCTAGTGATTGATCCTGTCTATCATGATTGTTGAGTAGTGATTTTTGTGCAGCTGTTTGTTTTTCTAGGGATTTGATTGATAATAGTGGACTATTATAAGCTAGTGTTGGTGATATTCCTATTCAGACACTACCATCTGTGGTTTTACAGTTTGGAGTCTTTAATAATGTATCACTTTGTATCCATTAGATAAATTCAACTCATAATACTATCTGGTGATCCTTGACAGACCTATAGAATTTTCAGCTTATTTACGTTAAACTCTGGGCAAATAAGATATGAAGTACTGTACACCCTTAAGTAGTACTCATTTAAAAAAAACTAAGGTTTTTTCCCAGTTGTGTAATTCTTTTTCCTAGAATAAAACATCGGATGTTTATATATAAATCTTGGATTCTTTTTGATTATGGGCCAATTTTTTCTCAGAGAGTGTTGATATTTTGACTTCTTGAATAATTTAGAGCCACTTTAATTTTAGTTCTTCACTGATGAAATATCTGAACTGAAAAATTTGCATTTAATTCTCATTTGCACTCAGATTGATGTGCATTCAGATTTAAGTGCTAGCTCACACCTTTCATAAATGGCATTTTCACCTAGTCTTTTCCTTTCTGATGACAGTTCAATAAAAAATTAGGTCCTCCATTTGATCCTTTACTTTATGATGTGCTGTACATCTCATCAGTTTGTTCTCTATTTAAATAGCTTATATATCATCTTCTGTTTGGTTTTAACTATGATGTTTGCTTTGCAGCTTGCTTTAAAGATTGTTTACATAGCATGCGGTGTGTTTGCTGCTGGTTGGATTGGTGAGTTTTATCCATTAATCAGCTTTTTTACAACTCATGGACCATTTCATGATATGGTTTTTAACCATCGACATTGTCTTTCTTTCTGTAACAGAGGTTTCATGCTGGATTCTAACAGGAGAACGTCAGACAGCTGTCATAAGGTCAAAGTATGTTCAAGTACTACTTAACCAGGATATGAGTTTCTTTGATACCTATGGGAATAATGGGGACATTGTTAGTCAAGTATTGAGTGATGTGCTGCTCATTCAGTCTGCTCTTAGTGAAAAGGTACATAACAGCTAAATTCTTTCCTCATGCACCTCAAGTTAATTGCAGTTTTGGGCAAATGTTAAGCTTGAATGACCCTTTGCAATGCAGGTTGGAAATTACATTCATAACATGGCTACATTTTTCAGTGGCCTTGTTATTGGATTTATCAACTGCTGGCAGATAGCGCTCATAACATTAGCCACTGGTCCATTCATTGTTGCTGCAGGTGGAATATCAAATATTTTTCTTCACAGGCTTGCTGAGAGCATTCAAGATGCATATGCTGAAGCAGCTAGCATCGCAGAACAGGTACTCTTTTTCCCTGTCTTTCAACGTTGACATTTACCAATCCCCCTCGCTTCCCTTTTAGGAGTTATACGTCCGTGCCCCCAAAAAAGGAAAAAATTACCAAGATTCATATGATCCGAGATGTTGTAATCTTCTTTTCCTATTTGGATTGATCAAGTCCTGTTTAGCTGTTATGGACATGCTCTAGATATCGTCTTTTGCGGACATCCTTTAAACAATCAGTATATTGAAGTCATTTGGGTTATTTTTTCTGTGTTTTGTTGTATATCAGATTGCGTCTCCTTGATGCTCTGTTATTCAATTGGGCTGCTGCTATTGATTATAACGTTTGAACTTATTAGCACTCAGTTGTAACTTAGTCATTATTCTGTTGATATATTTTAGAGTTTTGTTACTTAATGTAATACTTTCTTCATGTTATGCAGGCAGTCTCTTATATTAGGACACTGTATGCATTCACAAATGAAACTTTGGCAAAGTATTCTTATGCAACCTCACTACAGGCAACTTTGAGATATGGGATTTTGATTAGCCTTGTGCAAGGATTGGGGCTTGGGTTTACATATGGGCTTGCTATATGTTCTTGCGCCTTGCAACTTTGGGTTGGTAGGTTCCTGGTTATACACCATAAAGCTCACGGTGGGCAAGTAATTACGGCCTTATTTGCTGTGATATTGAGTGGGCTGTAAGTCTCTAATTTTCTCCCTCTTTCTGTTGCTGTCTTGTCTATATGTTTTCTTATTCTCCATATCTTCTGCATTTGGTAGTGGACTAAATCAGGCGGCAACAAATTTCTACTCCTTTGACCAAGGACGAATTGCAGCATATAGACTTTATGAGATGATAAGCCGATCATCCTCTACAGTTAATCAAGATGGGAACAACCTAGTTTCAGTGCAAGGAAATATTGAGTTTCGGAATGTATATTTTAGCTATCTTTCTCGTCCTGAGATACCCATTTTGAGTGGATTTTACCTCACAGTACCTGCTAAAAAGGCTGTGGCCCTTGTTGGAAGAAATGGGTCAGGAAAAAGCAGTATTATCCCACTCATGGAGCGGTTTTATGACCCTACGTTAGGTATTAACGGCTTTTCAATTTCTAATACAATTACGAGCTACTCACTTCACTTATTTTTTTCCCCACAAGTTATATTGAACATGCAAACTCTACTGTCTTCCTCCCTTCTTTTGTTCAGGGGAAGTTCTTCTGGATGGAGAAAACATCAAAAACCTGAAACTAGAATGGCTAAGAAGCCAAATAGGACTGGTTACGCAGGAACCTGCCCTACTAAGTTTGAGTGTGGGAGACAATATTGCTTATGGACGAGATGCTACTATGGATCAGATTGAAGAAGCTGCCAAAATAGCACACGCACATACATTTATCAGTTCACTTGAGAGAGGCTATGAAACACAGGTGAAACATAATGTACAGAAATTGTAACTTAATCCTTTGTTGTTTCTTTCTTTTTGATCTATATTTTTAGAAAATGAATTCCTGTGGATTTCAGGTGGGTAGGGCTGGTTTGGCACTCACGGAGGAGCAGAAAATTAAACTTTCTATTGCTAGAGCAGTTCTTTTAAACCCAACAATTCTTCTTCTAGATGAGGTGACTGGTGGACTTGATTTTGAAGCTGAGAAAGCAGTTCAGGAAGCTTTAAATCTCCTTATGTTGGGACGTTCAACAATAATAATAGCCCGACGTCTTAGTCTTATCAGAAATGCTGATTACATAGCTGTAATGGAGGAGGGCCAGCTTGTTGAAATAGGTACACATGATGAATTATTGACCTTGGATGGTCTATATGCAGAGCTTCTCAAATGTGAAGAAGCGGCTAAACTTCCAAGGAGGTATTATATGGGACTAATTTTTCCCCACTTACCTTCTGTCAGTAGTTTTTGTAAAGGTATATTGAGTATGCTAACCTATACTGACAATACGTGTACATTTATCCAGGGTGCCAGTTAGGAATTACACGGAGTCTGCTGCATTCCAAATTGAGAAGGATTCTTCTGCAAGTCACAGCTTCCAAGAACCCTCTTCTCCTAAAATGATGAAATCACCTTCTCTGCAGAGAGTTCCTGGTGTATTACGACCTTCTGATGGTGCCTTTAGTTCACAAGAATCCCCTAAAGCTCGCAGCCCACCATCAGAGAAACTACTGGAAAATGGTCTTTCTGTGGATGGAACTGATAAAGAGCCATCAATACGAAGGCAAGATAGTTTTGAGATGAGACTGCCAGAACTACCGAAGATTGATGTTCAATCTGCACATCGGCATACAGCTAATGGTTCAGACCCAGAATCCCCTGTATCACCACTATTGACATCTGATCCAAAAAATGAACGATCACACTCACAGACTTTTAGCCGACCCCTTAGTCACTCTGACGATTTTCCAAATAAAGTTAAGGATACAAAAGAACTGAAGCACCAAGAATCACCATCATTTTGGAGGCTGGCAGAGCTTAGTTTTGCAGAGTGGCTTTATGCTGTTTTAGGGAGCATTGGTGCCGCCATCTTTGGGTCTTTCAATCCACTACTTGCTTATGTTATTGCACTGATAGTGACTGCTTACTATAAGTATCCAAGGCATGAACATCACCATTTGCGACATGATGTAGACAAGTGGTGCCTGCTAATTGCTTGCATGGGGGTGGTGACAGTTGTGGCGAATTTCTTGCAGCACTTCTATTTCGGAATTATGGGGGAGAAGATGACTGAGCGTGTTCGGAGAATGATGTTCTCAGGTAAAGAATTCTTTATTTTACACAAGTTGATGCTCTTTTATTTAGGAACTGTCCTGTACTTTTCTGCATCAACTTTACCTTATCAGTACCTTTTGACAGCAATGTTGCGCAATGAAGTTGGATGGTTTGATGATGAGGAGAATAGTTCTGACACATTATCCATGCGCTTGGCTAATGATGCTACATTTGTCCGAGCTGCATTTAGCAACCGACTTTCAATATTTATACAAGACAGTGCCGCTGTCATTGTGGCTGTTGCTATTGGAATGGTGCTTGGATGGAAATTGGCTCTTGTGGCATTGGCAACCTTACCAGTTCTCACTATTTCTGCAATTGCACAGGTTTGCATTAGTTTCTGTATCCATTTGGCCCATTTCATTTTTGAGATCATATGATAGGTAGGTCCTTGCCTAATGAGATAAATGCATTTAAATTTTCTATGATTTCTTTTTTGAGTCCTCGATTGGCTTCGTGGACTATATGATTTACAGAAACATTTCATGGTTTTTAAGTTAATGCACGTCCAAATTTAATTTCTCTAAAATGCTCGTTCATCTAAATATTTATTTGCAGCAATTGTTGAGCTGCTTTCTGGTTGATTCTTCTTAACTGAAAATGTTGCTTATTCATTGACTAAGCTCTTTTTTAGTATCCTAAAAGCATAAACATTGACATCAGTTCCTTTCCCTTTCCCATTGTGGTTATCAATATTTGAAACCAAATAGATTGGGAGTATGTCCCTAACGCTGGTCAAATCCTGGAGAACAAGATTTTAGAGTTTGATGAAATGCTTTGCACCTAATCGTAAACATTACCTTCTTGAATGTTGCAGAAGTTGTGGCTAGCTGGATTTTCAAGGGGCATCCAGGAGATGCACAGGAAGGCATCATTGGTCCTTGAGGATGCTGTTAGAAATATTTACACTGTAGTTGCATTTTGTGCTGGCAACAAAGTAATGGAGTTGTATAGGCTGCAGTTGAAGAAAATATTCAAGCAAAGTTTTATGCATGGAATGGCCATAGGTTTTGCATTTGGATTTTCACAATTTCTTCTTTTTGCCTGCAATGCTCTTCTTCTCTGGTACACTGCCCGCTCTGTAAAATATGACCGTCTGGATTTGTATACAGCTCTCAAGGAGTATATGGTTTTCTCCTTTGCTACATTTGCACTGGTCGAGCCATTTGGGTTGGCTCCTTACATTCTTAAACGACGGAAGTCCCTCATTTCAGTATTTGAAATTATAGATCGGGTGCCTAAGATAGATCCAGATGATAACTCAGCATTGAAGCCTCCAAATGTTTATGGAAGCATTGAGTTGAAGAACGTAGATTTCTGTTATCCAACTCGCCCAGAAGTGTTGGTATTAAGCAATTTCAGTCTCAAAGTTAATGGTGGACAAACTATCGCTGTTGTGGGGGTTTCAGGGTCTGGAAAGAGCACCATAATTTCTTTAATCGAGAGATTTTATGATCCGGTTGCTGGTCAAGTTCTACTTGATGGAAGAGATCTGAAGCTCTATAACCTAAGATGGTTGAGGAGCCATCTAGGTCTTGTTCAGCAGGAGCCCATTATTTTCTCAACAACAATAAGAGAAAACATTATATATGCAAGGCATAATGCTAGTGAAGCTGAGATAAAAGAGGCTGCTAGAATAGCAAACGCACACCATTTTATTAGTAGCTTACCTCATGGTTATGACACACATGTGGGAATGAGGGGTGTGGACTTGACGCCAGGACAGAAGCAGAGAATTGCAATTGCTCGAGTGGTATTGAAGAATGCACCCATATTGTTATTGGATGAGGCTAGCTCGTCCATTGAATCTGAATCAAGTCGAGTGGTGCAAGAGGCACTTGATACACTGATTATGGGGAACAAAACTACCATTCTGATAGCTCATAGAGCTGCAATGATGAGGCATGTTGACAATATTGTAGTTCTAAATGGAGGGCGAATTGTAGAGGAAGGAACCCATGATTCGTTGATGTCCAAGAATGGTTTGTATGTGAGATTGATGCAACCCCACTTTGGCAAGGGTTTGCGACAGCACCGACTGATTTAATTTGGGTCTCATACACGGAAATTGTATCAGACTGATTTGTATAGTCTTATTCTCCTCTTCCACTTGCTGAAATGATGATTTCTACTAGTATTTCTTTCTTTGGATATCAATTGGTAGGAGTTTCCAGAGTAGGAAGGCAGAAAGCAGATGGTGAAGCTTGCAACAGCAAAATCCATGGCTAGGTGGGTCTCAGTCAATGTGGTGGCAACTGTAATTGACATTGTTCAGACGTAGAGCTTAGACATAGGAAATTTTTCGATGCTGAGGATGAGCTCTCGGGGTTAGTAAATGTTATTCTTTTTGGAGGAAAGCATGGAGTGCTCGCTTTTTCTCCATGGTATATTACTTTGCTGAATAATTAGGAACTTGTGTGGAGGCAGTAACTATAGTGCTGAGGAAGTGGCAGCTTGATTTCAGTCCTAGATTTTCTTTCATTGCCTTCTGTTTGTGAATTGGAATGACCTTGATTATAGCTTGGTGATTAATGTATTTCTACTGTAAATTTTGATAATTTGTGCAAATTAGAGGAGGAATTTGAAAAAGAAGTTAGGGTTCTTGTAATCCTTTTATAGCTTGTTCCTTGAAGTTTAGTTAATATGCATAGCTTGTTCCTTGTGAGATCTAAGTCTGCTCTGTTTTGTGCATCTGCTTGACTGCTTGATCTTTGTTGAAAGGGATGGGAACTACTACATTTGAGTTTGCTCAATTTCACTCTTACCCATTGTTTAGGATAATATCCACAATGGTGGCACTTCACATCACCCTAATCCTGCTGCTACTAATTTTTAAGAATATGGTCTCTTTTGGGGAGAGTTTTTGAGAATAAACAAACTTCTATTGTCAGCGTTTTTTATCTTTTTAGGTTAAAGTAAATATGGTAGTTTATTTTATTGCAACTTTGGCGTCAATTTCGCCACCTCATTTATTACGTCTTTCGGCGTCGTATTGATCCAACCATTTGCATATAAATATATGTGTGTTTTCACTTTCCCTCCACTCGCTTCAGCAGTTGCGCTCTCTTTTCCCTGCTATCGTCTTCTTTGTCTTTCAATTCTCTCGTCTCTCTCTTCTTTTGTCATACTTTGCTCTCTTTCTCCGATAACCGTCTCGATCTCGATGATTACGTTGATCTGATTTGAGAAGATTCGACGAAGAGCGTAAGGCCATCTCCAACCAAGGTGCAAAAAATCCACTCCAACTAAGGAGTCAAAAGTACACACTAAAATGGTGTAATGAAAAGTAAAACACCAAATTTGGTGTATTATTATTTTTGTGTATTATTATTTATTAAACCAAAAGCATAGAAGAACAATTTTATCTATTTACCTTTTAACATTTTCCTTTTTATGTTCTTTTCACAAATTGATTTATTTACATAATTTACAAAGTAATTAAATTTAACATATTTATTACTTTACATAAAATATATCATCACAAAGATCTCATTGAGATATTTAAAACGAGACTAATATTAAATATAATATTAAATTTATTTTTAATTCTTATTTATAAGTGTTATAAATTCATTAATAAAATATGTTAAGAATAAAAAGTAAATTTGAAATAAAAAGTACATAAATTTAAACTACACCATTGGTTTTAAAAATTAAAACTCAACAAAAATATTTGAAATTACAATTAGACTTAAAAAAATTACAATGGAAATCAGACTCGAGATTATAATCAAACTAAAATTACAACAATCAACTTAAAAGTAAAACTAAAGTACTAAAAAATATTAATTTAATATAAATAATTAATAATTTGAAAGGTCATCTCCATTAAATATATTTTGTAAATAATATTAATTTAATATAAAGTATATATTAATTAATTAAGAATAATGATTTTTATTTTTATTTTTAATAAATAAATAAATAAATAAAAATTATTGGATAAATATAAATTAATTTCGTTAATAACTAAATTATTGAGGTTATATAAACATAAATTAATTTAATTAATAACTAAATTATTGTGATATATTCTTTGAAAAAATTTTGGTGTAGAATGATTGGAATAACACCAAATTTGGTGTAAAAAGATTACGAGAATATTTCACTTTACGCCAAATTTGGTGTAATGGATAGAGATGGCCTAAGATCTCTCAATTCTTTCATCTCTTTTTTGTTAGATCTCGACCATCAGTATGTTATGATGCAAGAAGCGATTGCAAGAAGAAAATTAAAGCAGAAAGCAAGAAGGAACAAAGAATCTTGAAACTGATGAATACTTGTTTTTTTTTTCCAAGTAAATGATGATAGATTTCTTATTTGAGAAGTTTTGATGAAGAACGTAAGACCTCTTTCTTACTTACGTTTATTTCTTTTAGTCTATATTTTGTTAGATGTTGATCGGCAATACATTATGATATAAAAGCGATTGCGAAGAAAAGAGAGCAGAAAGTGAGTACAGATGAAGGATGTTGAAACCGATGCTTTCTTCATCTTTTTCTGTCAAGATCTGGAGAGATGGAGTTTGGTCTGGTAGTGAGGTTAGCGTTGAGAAAATATAGATTAGTTGTAAATTTCCACGAATTCGCTATGAGATTTTGGATTTATTAGTTGCTTGTTCCGACTTTGATTCATTGTGAAAAAGGTTTGATAGGATAATCGCGATATGTGCAGAAGCAGTAGCCGATGCAGATCTGATCTTTTTTCTCAACTTAAAAATCAGATCGAACTCAAATTTTTACGACAGAATTCTCGAAACTGGAAAAACACGAAATGCATATAAATTTTAAATTTCATCTTCTTTTTGCCTTTGTTTGGATGGAGGGAAACCAAGAGAAGATTCTATTGTTTGGACAAGAATAAAAGAGAGAATTGAAAGGAATGGAAGAAAAATTTGGGCCATTTTTATTCTTATATTTGGTGGGAAAGGGAGGAAAATGCAAGATTTCCTTTCCTTTCCTTTCCCTGGTGTAATTAAGCATCCAAACAATGGCTTTATGTTAGGAAACTCAAACCGAATTTTATCATTTATCGCCTCAATTTAACAACTCTAAAGTCACCTGAGATAATTTTTCTTTAAGAATTATAAGCTTTAATCAAACTTCTCTTTGCCGTCTTGGGTTGGCTCCGTGCTTACTTTCCTTCGGACGTTATCTCGTCCAGTTCTTTCCCTATTTATTCTTTATCTCGTCTGTTTCTTCTTTAAGTTTGATCGACGAGTAATACTTCTTCCACTTCTTTAATAAGATTTTAAGTTTCTTTGAATAATTCTGTTTCGTCGAAGGGAAGTTAGCGATTGCTCAGGGTACTTTTAGAAGAAAAGACACTAAATGCCTGTTTGGTTGAATTTTTTGAAAGTGAATAAGTCTTTTTTTTATGGCAATTTTTTTTAAAAAGATGAATGTTTAGTTATAAAATAAAAAATACATTTTTTATTGGATATAGCTCTGTTGATAGCTAAAATATAAGTTTTAAAAAATTCAAAATTTAAGCTTTTAAAAAAAGTTCCTCATTTTAATTTTTTCGAGTAGACATTTTTCCAAAATTTACATTTATATCGCAAGCTATTTGTTTTGTAAAAGTGAACATCACAAAACGAATCGTCTTGTCAAGGACACCGCAAAAACTCATCTTTTCAAGGACACCGTAGAACGGATCAACCCATAGGTATGTTTTTTTTGGTATGCTTTTTTTGGAATTTTTGAGATGTTCATTGTGTAAATCAGGTTAGATTTGGGCTTCGAAATAATATTAATTTAAAGTCACTTATTCAAGAAGAACAATATCAAACGTATATCTGTATGAACAAATTCTGAAGTTGTAAGAGGTCACTTGCAAATATGAAGGACCAGATAGGTCCGACATCAACTGGACTGGTATTATCCTTAACAGAATCCATTCGATCCTTCCTCGACATTGCTTCCAAAGACCCTAAACTCTCTGACCAACTCCGTCATCTTGCTTCGACTCTGTCCTCCCAACCTAATGTTCCATACAACTCCCTCCGATCTATATGGATCACGACGCATCTCTCTAACCGACCCAACTTGCTTCAGCTTTTCTTCGGCTCTCAATTAGTCTTCTCCGGTCCTACGCCTAGAACAAAGGTAATACCTTGCAGTCCAATTCAATATTGGATGAATATACGAGGATGCATAATTATGTCTGATTCCTATATGTTTAACGCGATCGGTTTTGATTTTTCTATCAATCATTGAAGATAAAATGGAGTTTCACAAATTACCTAAATAAAACGGCAAAGTTCAAAATTATGAGTAATTTTAACTTATTTTCTTACAGGGCGAGAAGACTTTGTTGTCTTATGTGTTTTTATTTAATGTTTTGATTGTCTATGCTTGTTTCGATTTGTGTTCTGTTGGTCTTATGGAATATAGAGTGAGGAATTGAAGGCAAGATTGCAAAAGCTGGAGGAATTGGCAGAAAGGAATGTGTATCAAGAGTTGGTTAAGGACATTACATCGAGAAAGGGTACCCATGAGCCTTTCTCTGCTTACAAAGATCAGCTTGGCTTTGGTAACTCACACCTTGCTCTAAACCCTCTTGTGATTATATGCTAGTTATCGCTTGTGGTTATCTAAATTGTGAAGTTTCAAATGCATGTATTATGGGAAAGACATCATTTTTGTAATTGAAGTAGAAATAAACATTTATTTTTACTGTTGGTTTTCTAAATCGTGATATTTGGAATGGACCCAAGTTAGGCAAGATGTGTTTTGGGCCACTGAAGTTGAGATGCTTTTAACTTTTTGATTTCTTTTGAGTTATGTATTTGTTGATGCTTATGATATATTTATTGATTTAGTTCTGTTAGTCTCCTGTTTTTGGCTAGATAGAGTTCCCAGAAATGTGAGCTATTAATTGTGTGTTGCTCCATTATGATTCTTGGGGAGGGAATTTGAAATGGACTGGGAGTTACTAGTTCTGTGATTTGAGAGTGAATGGCTTGAGCAACTTAATGTTGATATGTTCGATTGTCACTTACACTTTGTCTCAATCCTTGATCCATGGCAATGATTATAGGATATTTCTTTAGGTGTATATTTTACATATACGAACCATTCTCATTGAACCTGAATGCTTTACAGAATCTGATTACTGAAAGGAACTTATACTTTAAGTGATCACTTACTTGCCACAGCTAAAGTAGCCATGAAATGATTTGATTGCATCTTGAGTAACTAGGAATACATTTCAAAATAACTACCACACTTGTTGAGAAATTCCTTTCATCGTTCATATCAACGATATTACACTTGCCACATGTCCCTCTGCAAATTTCTGAACTGAATTGATTATGATTGATAGTTTCTGTTATTAGGTTTTTTGATAGTGCAACATGGTCATTGCATTGTTTTTCTTTTTCTCATTTATGTATATAATTTTTAAATCTATATTCTCTACTATATTAGATTCTTTTGCTATTTTTTCACCCTATTTACAAAATCATTCACCACTATTATTATCCTCAAATTTTGTAGTGCTTAATTTGCAATTTACTATATACCTGCATAGGATTACATGTTGCTCTTACCATGTTTACTGGCTATCTTGTTGGATACGCTATTGGGTTTGGGTCCACTCTTAAGTGGAGCCCAAAGCCTAACATATATAAGGGTGTTTTAAACCCTTAAGAAGAGAAGTGAAGAGTTTCAGCGGTAAGAGAAGAGAGAGAGGGAGAGAGAGGGAAGAGAGAGAAAGAAGAAAATTTTTTCTGTTTTTTTTTTCAGTTTTGCGCAGTAATCTTCTAACCTTCGACCTGAAATTTTAACCAGAGATTCCTCTCTCGTTGTTCTTCATTCTGAACGGTGGAGATTGGATTTGGAGATCTCCAAGGTGCCCTGATCTTCAGTCAAAGTTGCTAAAATTTTAAGGGTGATAATTGTTCTCAACTCTTTGATTTTTCATCTTGTTGATGATTATTGTTGTATTTTGAGTTGAGTGGTGACTCTAGTTGT
>JANIJH010000003.1:62760345-62772127 GCA_024520975.1 Erythroxylum areolatum
CCAAAATCAGCTCCTAATTGCTACAATTAGAGCCTAAATATAGTAACTTATCTACAGAATAATTACAAAGATATTTACAATTAATAATCCTATATATGGAAACAATATATGCACAGTAGACCTTACTAACATAGAGTTCTTAATTTTGTTATTTGCTTCGGTCAGGAAGTGAAACAACTTGTTATAATGAATTAATTGCTGCTATTTCTTTTGAAGTGCAACACCTATGGTCATTTGCAATCAAACTAACAATCACCTAACCATCAACTTAATTCTTACACAACTCATCGTCTGAGTGTCGGTTCTCCACATTCTTTTATTTCACATTCTGATTAAATAATACAATAGAAATTTGCTGTAAATTATTTCATCTGCTCTTAAAAGAATAATCATGTAGTGATGTTACTTACCGTGCTTGAATTTTCATTTCTTCATCTTCCGCCATTTGGTAATCCTTGAACAGAAAGAGAATCGTCTCCGAGTTTTCTAGAGGAGAGAGACTGAGGGATTTTAGAGAGATCTTGTTGGGATATTACTGCTTTACTGCTGTTCTTTTAAACAAGACTGATAAAGAATTTTGTTATTTTGCAGATAAACTAAAATGCAGAAAGTAAAAGAAGACAAGATTTACTTAGTTCAATAATTTAAAACTATCTACGTCCAAGGTTCCCACTGATTTGGTGTTTCACTAGTATGATGAAGAAGAAGAGAAACAGTATAGAGATTGAGTGTATTTACTACACTTGCAAAGAGCCCTTCTAAACTCTCCTAGTACTCACAGGTGTGTATTCTAGCACTCTCTAAAATTTTCTCACTCTATTTTTGCATTCTCAAAAACTGAATATAATGTAAATTGAAATGTTATGATAAAATGTCCTCGGATTGGATACCGGTAGAATTTAATAGCCCAAAATAGTAGTAATGAAAATAAAGATAGAAAAAATAAATGGGACAGGACACAAAGATTTACGTGGTTGGGTCAATGTGATCTACGTCCACGGTCGGAGAGTGAGCAATTTTATTAATATGTGGAGAATGATACAAAGGCTGGAACAAAAGGCTCAGAAGTATACAGAGAGGATAGAGGATTTAAGGAAAGAATGAATCGTTTTCCTCTAAACCTGCCACCTTATTTATAGCTGATGTCCTGGAGAATCGTCGTCCAAAATCTTCAAAGGCTGCAGCCTTAATTGTTGAATTAATGAAATCGCCAACCACGTTCGTTGCATGCCACCAACCAAGTTGTTATTGTTGAATTTAATGGCAACCTTCTTTGACTTGTGGACAACCGCCAATTAAACATGCAACCAATTAATGCCAGCCTTCTTTGACATTTAAGGGCCCAAGTCACATGCATGCAACATGAAAGATGAAGTTTCTGTATTGTATGTTCTGTGTCTGATGCTTTTGCTTCTTTTACAGTTGAAGAAGAAGGTTACTCTCGGATGAGTCTGCATGGATCTGATGCTTGTCATGTGCCTCCCACGTGAGTCAGTAATTCTTCAGCTTCTGGTATGCGTATTATGTCTTTTACAGTTGCATTTTGTGTCTGCTTCAGTCATAAGTAACACGATAGTGCTTTAAGTATTATGCTTCTGACTTGTATTGTAAACGACACTGTATTGAGTTATGCTTCAAACATGTGTTAAACGACTGTGCTTTGACCTTATGCTCAGACTTGTAGTGTGTCACGTGTGCATGTCTAAGTCACTTATGTTCTGTCTTAGTAGAATCTTCGAGAGCCTCTCTCTCTTTCAATCTTTAACCTTTAGACACACTCTTCTTCGATTCTTCATGTTTCTTCATTTCTTGTTGTTTCTGAGTTGTGTTTGATGAGTGTACATGATTTCTATCACATCTTTCCCTTCTACTCCATCAATTTTAAGCTCAGATGAAAAATTCGAGAGTGATTTGAGAAACTCAAAACCCTAATTTTCGTCACTTCAGTGAGAAAAAAACCATCTTGAGTGGGTGCTGTGTTTTTCTCTTTGGTCTCCTTGTCGTTGAATGGGCAACTTAGTGCAGCTAGTTTCAATTGGAGTTTCACGCAATCTAGGCAGTTGATTCGCTTTCAGCTGAGTATTTTCTTCAACTCTTCAACGTCAACTTTCTGGTGTATGTTTTCTATTCGTGTTGTCTTTTGGTTTTGATGAAGAGTGATTTAAGCGACTGCTCTTGATGATTCATGGTTGAGAGTACGGTGGAAAATTCCCAGCAGCTGACTACGACTATTTAGTTAGTGATCAACTTTCAAATTTGTCTTGGAAAGAGTTGAATTTATCAAGAAGTTGTTGTTTTCTATCTCAAGTGTTTTTGTTTTTGTTCCTAGTTATTTTAATAACTTGAGTTGTTCATTAATTGTCTTTATCATTAAAAGTTATCACAGAAAATTCTTTGTTGAGGTTAACAAGAGTCGGTCATGTTATTGGATTTGAAATACTTTCGTAGATTATAAGACGAGAGATAGTAGCAAGAGTTGAGTGAGTCACCTCTATCAAGCCTTGTATAAAACTATTGATGTTCTTTGGTGAAAGTATTAAATTAGGTATATATTTTATAAACAATCTACAGAAACTATGATTTGAGTCTTGTGACATAACTTAGATCTGTATAGGCTAGGTTGGAAAATTTCCCATTTGGTGGACAACAATTAATTGTCTTTTAATGATTTTAATAACTTGTCAGTTAAGTTACATAAATTTGATCAAGATAAAGACAATAAAGTGACTAAATAAATAGTCTAGATTAATTAGCCAAAGTTCATAAAAAAATAAACCCCGATTAGTGTGAACAGAACCCATATCGGCCCTGTAATAGGGAAACCTGATATGCAGACTCGACCCTAGGCAAGGGCAAGCAGGGCACTTGCCTAGGGCCCAACTTCATGAAGGATAAAATAGGCAACAAAATGGGTCTCATTTTATTTTGTTTTGTTCTTTATGAAAGTCTTGATCTTTGTAAAGAGCAACAAAAGAGCTCCTATTTTATTTCTTTTATTCTTTATAAGAGCCTACTCTTGATTATCATAAAGAAAGAAAAAAGGTAAAATAAGAATCTTTTTATTTGCCCAGGGCCTATAGAACGTTAGGATCGGCCCTGCTGATATGGATGCTATATAAAGATGCTAAGATCTCCTATAATTGCTCATGTCATTCGTGAATGTAAAAATACTCTGACTTATTTAAGGGTTCACGTTTTGAAAAAATTATAAAAAGACTTTCAAGCATCCCGGTGAGTCGATCCTGTGAAGATGTCTTTTCTAAAATCAGCTTGTTTCGGGTTAAATAAGCCAACTAACCATTCACTAAATATATTTATTAACTTTTTAAGATGATCAAAAAGTTAATTTGTGTCAATTAACTAAAAAAATAGCTAATAATCTGTTTACCAAACCAGCTTAAATACTGATAAAGGTTTTGCATGATTGCTAGATCATAACGACATAAGTTGTTAACTAATGACAGGAAAAGAACCCTAGAATGAAAAAGCATAGTTCGTACAGGTCACGCCATCTACGAAGTATCCTTGAACTTGACGCATGCAATGATCTCTCATTTCATTGAGCTTCTTCTATCTTCGACGTAGACATTGGAGTAGGAAAAAAAGAATCTTAGAATGAAAAAGCATAGTTCGTACAGGTCACGGCTTGACGCAATGACCTCTCATTTGGTTCGGCTTCTTCTATCTTCGACGTAGAAATTGGAGTGGGGAAAAAGAATCTTAGAATGAAAAAGCTTAGTTCGTACAGGTCACGCCATCTACGAAGTCTCCTCGAGCTTGACGCAATGGCCTCTCATTTCATTCAGCTTCTTCTATCTTCGACGTATACATTGGAGTAGGAAAGTCGAATATTTGAGAAATGTTTTAAAAGTAGACCGGTAAAAAAAAGTACTTAAAGTTTAAACATTCAGATAGTATTAAATCGTTACTCTCACCCGTCCAGACATTTCTTTTGCTGTAAATAAGTTATGCCAATTTCTTCATCAGCCCACTTCCACTCATTTTCAAGCTCTCAAGCATTTTCTCAGATACTTACAGGGTACAATAACAATATCATCATTGATTTCTCGTGGAGCTATAGATAAATTAACTGTTTTTAGTGATGCGGATTAGGCGAATTGTCCTGATGATCATTTATCGACCGGAGGATTTTTAATTTTTCTTGGCAATAATTTGTTAGCTTTGAAGTCTGCCAAGCAACACACAGTAGCTCGATCCTCTACCGAATCTGAATTCAAAGCCATTGCAAATTACGAAGCTTCTTCGTGAATTACATGTGACTCTTACTGCTCCTCCTCATATTTGGTGTGACAATGTTAGTGCAATTTTTTTATCCTCCAATCCTGTGTTTCATGCTTGCATTAGACATGTGAAAATTGACTTTCACTTTATCCGTGATCTCATTGCTAGAAAAAGAAGTTAGTGCTGGAATTTTGTCTTTGTCTTATCAAATTGCTGATATCTTAACTAAGCCTCTCTCCAAGCAACTGTTTTATCATTTTGCTTCCAAGCTTAAAGCTTTCTTCTTCTCATCCTTTAGCATGTGCGGGTCGTATTAGATAATATTTGTTAGTTAAGATAATTGATTTGATTAAGATTAGATTTTATTCATTGTATCTTTATAACTTACATATATATATGACTTGTATTATTATCATCACCGTTTATAATTAAACAGCAAAAGGCTATTCTCATTTATCTAAGCCATGTAAAACGGAGAAAATTCTGGTACGTTTGTCCCGCGGAAAGCTCATGGATGCTTTATAATCTACAAGAAAAGACCAAAAAGTTTAATTCGAAGGATGACTTCAAGTCATTGGAGACCAAAAAGTTTAATTCGAAGGACGACTTCAAGTCAATGGATTTTTATGTTAAATAATGCACGAAAGTTTTGGTGTGGTTACTCTTGTGCAACAATAATGGCTTCTTCTTCTACCACTTCTTCTTTGGCCTTTCAACCATGCAAGTACGACGTCTTCTTGAGCTTCAACGGTGAAGACACTCGTCGAAATTTTATCAGCCATCTCTATGCTGCTTTGTGCCAAAAGGATCTCCAAACCTTCTTTGACAACAATGAACTCAAAAGAGGAGAACAAATTGCCCGGTCACTTCCACAAGCAATCAAAGATTCTACTGTTGCTGTCCTCGTTTTCTCAAAAAACTATGCACTTTCCACTTGGTGCCTAGATGAACTTGTGAAGATCATTAAATGTCATGAAACCCATGGACAGATTATCATACCTATCTTTTACGAGATAGATCCCTCCCATTTAAGGAAACAGTCTCATGATGTTGCAGCAGCTCTTGTAAAACATGAGCAAAATCCCAAGAATGGACACAAGATCCGAAGGTGGAGGGATGCCTTGACCAAAGCTTCCAATCTATGTGGGTTTGATTCTAAGGATTTCAGGTATGTTTTAGTTTGTATGGTCAATCCAACAAATGATTGTTTTGCTTTTCATTCATTTATTTTGTGTTTCATAATTGGCAGCACTGATCATATGCTTATTAACAAAATAGTTGAAGAAATTTTGGAAAAACTGAACCAATCCATGACATGGGACGACTTTGAGAATTTGGTTGGAATGAACTCACGCATTCAGAAAATTAAGCAGGTATTTACTATTAAGCCATTGGAGGTTTGTATTTTAGGAATTTGGGGGATGGGCGGTGTTGGAAAAACTACATTAGCTAAAGTCATATATAATATGATGTCCCATCAATTCGAAGGTTGTTGTTTTGTATATAATATAAGACAGCAAGCAGAAGGAGGTCGCTTGATGAATTTACTAGAAGAACTTGTTTCAAAAGCATTGGGTGAGGAAAATCCAGTGAAACGTACGTTCATTGCTGGGCCTACACCATTTCTTAAAGCAAGACTTGGTCGCAAGAAGATGTTAATTTTGCTTGACGATGTGGATGATTCACAACAAATAGAGTCTTTGATTGGAGATCCATGTTGGTTCGGTTCGGAAAGTGTGATTCTCATCACTAGTAGAGATAAGCAAGTATTTCGAGGAAGAACTGATTTTATATATGAAGTTGAACTGTTAAATGATGATGAAGCCCTTCAACTTTTCACGATGAGTGCCTTCAAGCAAAAAAATCCCAGAGATGATTATGTGTCCTTGTCCGATTCAATTGTTAAATATGCACAAGGCAATCCTTTAGCTTTGAAGGTTTTAGGCTCCTCTTTAATTGGGAAAAAGGAAAAGGAATGGGAAAGAGCAATAAATCAATTGTCAGAAGTTCCAAATATGAATATTCAAAGTGCGCTACAAGTTAGTTACAATGGCTTAAATAGGGTGGAGAAAGATGTCTTTCTTGACATTGCATGCTTCTTCAAACATGTGTGGCAAACAGAAGTTAACACAAATATTCTGAGACAAATATACAAAAACAGCAGGTTCAATATCGACATTATATTAACTGTTCTTGTAGACAAATGCCTTGTAACTGTTTCTACTCTTTTCAATCACAACATGTTGCAAATGCATGATTTATTACAAGAAATGGGAAAAGAGATCGTTCGTCAAGAATCTAAGTATCCGAATCGACGTACTAGATTATGGGATCATGAAGACATTTATAAACTATTTGTGGAGAATAAGGTAAGATCTTGAAGATATTTGAAATATTCCATTTTATTATTAACAATTTCCTATATATTTTGTTTATTGAAAGCAGTTATTTATTACTACAATAACTAAAGTAAATGTTTGTTGTTGTTTATTAGGAAGCCGAAGTATTGGAAAGCATAATGCTTAACGTCAGCAAGATAAAAGAGATAAATTTAAATTCCAAAGTGTTCATGAAGATGCCTAATCTTAAGTTTATTTATTTTAATAGAAGCATGGTTGAAAAAAGTAATCTACATCTCCTTCAAGGTCTTGATTATCTTCCCAACAAGATAAGGTATCTTTATTGGGATAAATATCCACTGGAATCCTTGCCACCTAATTTCCAACCAGAAAATCTTGCGATACTTAGATTGCCCAACAGCAACATAAAAGAAATGCACACAGAAGTCAAGGTATTTAATTTTTTATTCTTTTTATAATAAAAGTTGAAATTAATACTGCACTATAGTTGATAAAACCTTGTGTTATTTGTATTAATTACAGGAAAATTCAGTGGCATCTCAATATACAAATGGAATATTGAGTACCATTGTTAATAGTTTTTGCAGTTTGATTAAAGTTCCCTCCATTTATGGAAGTCCATTGGGCAAGTTAAGGTCACTGAGTTTTGTAAACAATAAAAGCATAACTCTTCTTCCAAACAGTAGAAGTGGACTTCTAGAAGCTCTTGAAGTTCTTGATCTTGGTGGTTGCAAAAATTTGAATGCATTCCCAGAAATTTCAAGCAGCATTAAGGAGCTGATCTTAAGTGAGACTGCTATAAAGCATGTACCTTCATCATCAGTTGAACTCCTCAGCAAGTTAAAGAAATTAGAGATGAGGTGTTGTAGAGAGCTTGAAAGCCTTTCAAGCAACTTTTTAAACAAATTAACATCTCTGGAAAAACTTGATCTAACTGGGTCCTCACGCTTTAAGGAGCTTCCTGGAATCTTGGAGCCCATGTATAATTTGAAGCGTCTTGTGTTAAAAGAAACAGCCATGGAGAAGCTGCCATCGTCGATTGGCAATCTTAAGGGGCTCGTTTATTTAGATATAACAGACTGTCGGAAGCTTGTTTATTTGCCAGAAAGTTTCAATAATGCAATCGACTTACAGCTTTCCAAATGTAATTTTAGGGAATTGCCGGAGGACTTGAACTTCCTATATTCTGCATTTTTTCTATATTTGGGTGGAAATAATTTTGAGAGGATCCCTGCAGCCATCAAACAACTTTCACAATTGAAATGCCTTGATATAAGCGAGTGTAAAAGGCTTAAATCCTTGCCAGAACTTCCGTCCGGCGTTTTTTTTTTAAACGCCAATGGTTGTACATCACTAGAAGAAATATGGACCCTTAAACAGGTACACCTTGACTCACGAAAATGTCTAACAAAAATCAGTTTAAGGAATTGCTTGAAGTTGGATGAAGATGAATGTCAGGAAGCCGCAAATGCATTGTTGCGGAATCATCTAATTGCTTTTACAAGAAATCAAATGCAGAAACCATTGGTATTTAACTTTCTTACTTTCTCTCTCTTTTTTTATTTGGGTCTGTATAATTATTAATTTGAGTTATATTGTCAGGAGAATTTTGAAATGATCTATCCAGGAAATAGAATACCAGAGTGGGTCAAGTACCAAAGCATGGGTGATTCCATTCAAATCCACCTTTCATCTCTTTGGTTGAATCATCTCTTTTTGGGATTTGCTTTCTACCTGTGTTATGATGAAAGATTCGAAGGCTTTCTTAGATATGATTGCTATCTTGGAGACAGTTACCAATTCTCCTCAGGTAATTTCGTTCCTCAAGCATTACGCATCGAAGGAATAGATACAGAGCATATGATGGTCTTCATGAGTAGCAGTGTTTGTGAATGGGGACGTAGACATGGTAACTTTGAAGAGGGATTAGCCTTTTTTAAGTTTAGCGGCACAGTTGCCAATGGAATAAAAAAGTGCGGGGTTATACCATTATATGCCCAAAAGGATGAAGATGGATTCTGTGTAAATTTTGACTTTCCAACTTCAAGAGTGTCCAAGTTGAAAAGATCAGCCACAAGTACACAGTCATTCCACTATATGCCCGAAAAGCGGTTGAAGATGGAAGAAGTTGAATGAAATAAATTCAAGTTCAATGCTCGTACGAGGTGAGTTGTATATGTTTCTCTATTTTGAGTTTTGTCATTAAGGGAACTATTTAGTATGATATTTTTCGAGCATGAATTCCTTTTTTCCCCTTTATCTTATTACGTTTTTTTGATTGAGTATAATAACAGCTTCAACTTCAATGCTCCGATCTTCAAGGTGGATGGTACATATGAAGAGAAAGTAAGAGAGATTCCTTCAAAAATGTGAAAAAAAAAAGAAAACCGAACAATCTCTGTAAGAGAGATTACTTGAAAGGATCTTGCAATTATTTTTTTAACGTAACATTTGGTTTTTCCTTGAGTGCAATATATAGTAGAAAAGGAAAAAACTTTTTAATAAATTTATCTTTTGTTCTTATTGTTAATATATATGTTATGATATTTTATTGTTTAATTTTGGGCATTATTTGAAATTAGACTTAGTTGGATGTACTTGAAATTTTGTACTCTATCTTATATGAGATTCCTTCAAGATAAGGTTGATGAGGTTTAAAATTCTAACCAAGATAGAATTTAATTGATAGCCTATTTTCGTGATAATGGTTATCTAAGGTAGCAATTTTTTTTGGAGATTTGATTGACTGTTACTGTAAGAAAAGGTAAGTAAAGATGAAAGAATAAACTTTCTTTTCATAATGTATTGAAACAATCGTGGTAGAATATATATAGAAGCTACTCTATTACTATTGACTGCTTGTACTGATTTTATTCTAACGGTTTTCTAGCTGTACAGAGGGCAAATGGACAATATGTACAAAGACAGGCAAGAGGAGAGATAGAAGGTGAAGACAAAATTGGGTAAAAGACAAGAGTGAAATGGGCCTAAAGAGTAAAGGATGAAGCCCACAATATCAGCTTATTTCGAACTCTCTAACACGGCCCGATTAAGCCGAAGTTGTGGTTGAAAATTGACAACTCCGAGCTTGCAAAGTAGAGTCGAGAAGGTTCGGGTGGTCAAAGGCTTGGTGAACAGATCTGTAAGTTGTTGAGTTGTATGCACGTGCCGGAGCTCCAGGGACCTGAGGTTGACGCAGTCGTGAACCAAATGGAGGTCGATCAAAAGGTGCTTCGTTCTCTCGTGAAAGACGGGGTTCCTGGAGATATAAATTGTCGCCTGGTTGTCGCAATACAGAGGAATGGGTTTCAGATTCTGAATCTGAAAGGTATGTAAGATTTGGGTGATCCACTTTAGTTCACAAGTAGTCAATGCGAGGCTTCTGTACTCGGATTCAGCTGAAGAGCGACTCACCGTGGTATGTTTCTTTGTCTTCCAGGAGATCGGTGACTTTATGAAAAAAACACAGAACCCGGTTAAGGAGCGACAGGAGAAGACACAATTTCCCCAGTCCGAGTCGGAGAAGGCTACAAGGTTAGGGCTTTTGTCTGTTGCGTAAAAAATTCCCAGGTTTTGAGTTACCTTGAGGTATTTCAGTACTCTCTTAGCGGCTTCCCAGTGCGGTAGTCGAGGGCTGCTCATGAACTGACTGAGCTGTTGAGTCACGTATGTGATGTCAGGTCTGGTAAACCCTAAATATTGTAACTTTCCTACTAATCGTCTGTATTCTTCTGGTCTGTCAAGTCGTTCACTCATGTCGATGCTGAACTTTGTCCCAAGAACTATGGGTGTGCCGCAGGGTGAACAATCGATTAACCTAGTCTCTTGAAGGAGGTCTCGAATGTATTTCCCTTGGGTAAGTATCATTCCATTTTCTAATCGGGCTATTTCAATTCCCAGGAAAAATTTCGCATATCCAAGATCCTTGATTGTAAATTCTGAGTTTAATGTGTTCTTAACTGAGACAATCTGTTCTTCATTTGCCCCTGTTATCAGAATATCATCCACATATATGACTATTGCCATGAAATCATTTCCTGTGCCTCTAGTGTATAAACAATGGTCTGCTTCTGATTTAGTGAATTGCATTGAAGATAGTTTTGAGGACAACTCTTTGTGCCATTGTCTCCCAGCCTGTTTTAAACCATAAATTGATTTAATGAGTCTGCATATCTGTCCTTCCTTAGCTCGAGTATAGCCTTGCGGTGGTAGCATGTATAACTCCTCCTCTAGGTGACCATGAAGGAATGCATCATTAATGTCACATTGGTGTATGGGCCATTGTTTGGAGGCAGCTATAGCTAGTAATACTCTAATTGTCACCATCTTTGCTACTGGAGAAAAGACCTTCGAATAATCTGCTCCTTCTTTTTGACAAAAGCCCTTAGCTACAACTCTAGACTTTAATTTGGACACTGTTCCATCCGAATTACTCTTCACCTTGTATACCCATTTTTAGGCTGTGGCCTTCTTCCCCTTAGGTAATTCAGTGAGTCTCCAAGTCCCATGCTTTTCCAATGCAGACAATTGTTTATTCATAGAGTGTACCCACCTTTCGTCTTTGCTAGCTATCTCATAGGATAAGGGCTCAAAGGTTCTAGAGACATTACCTATAAAGGTGCTGTAATTGCTGCTGTGTTTAATGTTGAGTAGCTTTAACCTTTCTTCATTTGTTCCTGCAGGACAACAGACTTGCAATGCAACATTACAATCAGCAAGAGAGTGAATGGATTGTTGTGCTGTGGATTGAAGAACATAGTCTTGCAGGTATTTGGGAGGTATGTGGGTTCTGCTGCTTCTCCTTTGTGTAGGTGTATTTAGTGTGGTGCTGTGGTCTTGTTGATCAGCTGCTGGGGAAAGGTCAGATGGCTAGGAGGAGAGTTCAGTTTGTGGTGTAGCAGTTGTAATTGGTGTTTGTGGGGGATAGTCTGCCTCTTCATTGGTTAGGGAGCTTGAGAATAAAGGGTCGGTTGCTTGTGTAGTGGTTAGGTTTTGGTTTGCATAAGGGAAATTGTGTTCATAAAACTCCACATCTCTTGACACAAACACTGTTTTAGTGTCTAAAGCCATAACTCTATAAGCCTTATAGTCGGGCATGTACCCAAGAAAAATACATTTTTTTGATCTAGGATCCAACTTGGTTTTGTTTGGTGTTTTGTCTAGGGCAAAGCATAGGCAGC
>JANIJH010000003.1:62860439-62872072 GCA_024520975.1 Erythroxylum areolatum
TGCATGCTTCTAGGTACTTCTCTCATTTCTTGGAAATGCAAGAAACAAACAAAAGTATCAAAATCTTCAACTGAGGCCGAATATCGAGCAATGTCTGCAGCTTGTTCCGAAATTGTGTGGATTCGTTGCTTATTAGGAGAATTAAATCAACCTCTCTCACAGCCCACTATTCTTCACAGTGACAACACAAGCGCCATTCAAATCACCACCAATCCCGTGCACCATGAAAATACTAAACACATCGAGGTTGATTGCCACTACATTCGTGAACAGGTTGAAGACAAAATTATCCAATTATCCTATATTTCTACACACGAACAAGTTGCTGACCTACTTACCAAGGCTATGTCACGGAACCGTCATAATTTCTTAGTATCCAAACTTATGCTTCGTGACACGTAGCATTAGTTTGAGGGAGGGTATTAACGACAATATGGAAATATATCATTTCCACTCCTTGCAAATCTCCATCTCAACATCTTCTCATATTTACCTCCAACGGCTTCTTACCATTCCAAGCTTCCCATATTTATTGTCTTCCTCATTTCATGTAATCTTGTATTTATTTCCTTATCTTTAGTTATGTATATATAGTTTCTTTGTAAACAGATCGTTAGGTGAATAGATTCAAAAATTCAAACAATATTTTATATTTCTCTATATTTACAAATATCCTATAACACTAATTGAAGTAAATTTTTTTATAGCTGTTATCATATGAATCATAAATTTAGGATATATCATGTAAAAAAAAGACAATATAAATTTATGTAATATTAAAAATAATTCTTTTAAACAGTTGCTAAAATTATAATTTTTATCTAAACATTTTATAAAAGTCTAAATAAAACATTATCGTTTATTTTAGCAATAAAATTAATATTTTAGTAATATTAAGGTGCAATTAGTAATATTTTAGTAACGTCGAAATAATGATAATGAATAAAAATTGTGGAAGTTTTTAGTTTTCTATATTACGTTACGTTCTTCTGATCGTGTATAATAAAATCTGCTTAGTTTTACAGAACAAGGATGAAAGATCTTCAAGATGGATGGACTTTTCTTTCAAAGTTTTGGTTTCTAACATGCTGATTCCTTGCTTGACTTGGTAGATCAACAACTCCACCCTTTTTACACGACTCAAAAGTGGCTACTGAACCCCAATATAGTACACACGAATGTACTAATATTATATACAACTGTACCAGTTAGTCTATTCGTTATCTTGTTCAAAGTCAAATATTCTAACTAGAAAGTTGTTGGTTATGTGGAATATATTACTGACTTTTAAAGCCCCTTTCCTTTGACTTGTCGAATTGATTTCTTGTTCTGCTTTAACTCTCCTGCTTTCCCTAATCATTTATGTTCTTGCTCACTGGAATTGTACGTAAAGTTCTAAGAAGTTGCGGTTTAGACAACGACAAATGCGGCGACTACAATGGCTTTAGAACAATTACTTGTAAACTTCGCAGGCTAAAGAAGCACCAAACAATTACTTCTAGACTTCGAAGACTAAAGAAGCACCGTCTTTGTCTGTACTAATCCTAGCGGTCAAGCATATTTATATCTTTTAATCTATTATTACTTTTTACTTTAATCTTTTAATTATTAAAATTTTTAATTATATTTTAAACTTATTAATTATTTCACATTAAATTTTTGGGTTAATTATTAAAAAAACTCAAAATTTGTCAAATTTTTAATTATAGCCCGAACTTTAAAAATAGCAATAAAATATACAAAATTTCAATTTTTTCCGTATTAGCTTAAACTTTAATAAGCAACAATAAAATATTTAAACTTTTAATTTTCTTTAATTCTAGTCCAACGTTATCAGTTGTTCTTTTGATACCCTCGACCTCTTATTTTATATTTCTTCTTCTAACCTTTCAAACTACTCTGACATTACAGCATACTGCACCAATAAATTCTTTATTTTTAGTTCATTCTCTTGATGCCTTAATGTGAAGATATTGGAGCTACGTAATCTAAAAATTGAAGGGTAAGGGCATCGAGAAAATAAAGGAAAAAAATAAAATCAATGCATAAGGTCGTTGAGGCTGCGTATTCTGATTTAGGTCATTTTTAAACAACAGTTTCGTTTTAATTATGTGATTAAACAGTGTCGTTTTATTAATCTTTATTTGTTGTGTTAATTTCGGCTAACGTATATTAATAGTTAAAGTTTTTGAAACATGTGACAAGTCACATCAACAAACTTAAGGAAAACTTTAATGTCTTGCTAGAATTTAAAAAAAATTGAAAGTTTGAACATTTTATTGTTATTTTTTGAAGTTTAGGTTAGAATTGAAAAAAAATTGAACGTTTGAAAATTTTATTGTTACTTTTTAAAGTTTGAGCTGTAATTAAAAAATTGACGAAAGTTTGAGCTTTTTTTACTAATTAACTCTAAATTTTTCTTAATATTCAAGTTAGACACATTTTTTAATTGTCTGTTCAACTTGAATTTTGTTAATTCTACACAAATTTTGTTTAAAATATTAATAAAAATGTTCTCAATAATTGGAAAATTTGAAAAAAGAAAAAAATATTAAATTAAAAAAATAAAAATGTATTGATCTCTAATTATAATCATACCAAATTCTTTTATAAAGGGTGAATATTGTTGATTTATAATTATCAGGCATTTTAGAATTAAATTTTTGAAACTTTTGTGACGGTATAGCTTAAATATTGCATGGCTCCAAGTAAAACAGGGATTTGGATGAGATCGCAAGTTTCACGTATTATGACTTTGTTGTAAAATATTATATTCTTAAAGATCATGAGTTTGAAGTTTGAAATTATGATTTATTATATTATTTTATACTCAAATAGAGTCATGAGTCATGACTCGTGAGCTCGTTTTTATAAAGAATATGATTTTGATACCCCCCCACTATGATCTAAAGAATATTATTTTGATTTGATAGTTCATGTTTGAGCAGACGATCAAATTTTAAATGATTGAAATGTAAAATTGGTTAAATATTATGTTTATTATTTATTATAGAAATATAATCCTTATCATTTCTATTTAAACTTAATTTGACCCAAAATATAATAATATCGTACAAATTTTAAAAATTAAAAAATTTATCACTCGAAATAAAAGTTGAGATAAAATTATTAAAATATTAAATATATTAGTTAATGCATTAAATTTGCCTTTTATTTTATCAGATGAAATGTTAATGCTTTGTTTATACTTTTATTTTATCAGATGAAATGTTACAAATCTTCAAGCAGGTCATGATTGCACCCCTCCATAAGTTGATTTTTTAAAATTTTAGTCTAGATTTGATCATGTTCGGATTGTTTTGCTTGAACTTAACTCAAATAATTAAATGACAAGAATAATACTATTTTAATGTTTAAATTAAATTTTCCGATCTAATCGGAAAAGTTTTGGATTCTTTAGTTTCAAGGCCAAAAGAGTAATTTAATCCATAGATCTTAATGTTTCAGAGCGTTCAAATGAATCCTAACATTTATAAGACGTTCAATATAAATTTAATATTTAGAAAACATTTAAAACAACTTCTGACTAGACAAAATTACGTACCGAGTTTAGCTTTCATCATGAACTATTTTGAACGTTTATCAAATATTATAATTTCTTTTGAACATTTTATAAACGTTAGAATTTATTTTGATCACAATAAAACATTAGGGTCCAGCTCATATTTTAGTATAAACGTTGGAAGCTAAATTACTCTTTTTGATTTAGTTCAAACTCAATTGAAACAAATTGTAGCTGAAATAAAAATATGATTTTAGTTTGATATTTTAACTGTGTTAATTTAACTTGTTCAATTAAGTCCACTTGAATTTAAATTTAAATTAATTTAAAATTTAATTAATACTCAGACTAGTTTATCATTCTTAATCAAACTTTCTTGATTGTTCATCAAATAATTTTCTTTTAGTTCAAAGTGTTTTTAGTCATTATATTCTGGATATTATATTGATAAATTTTAATTTTCAGATATACATCAAATGAACTGTTAAGAATACTAATTTCAACCATACCTAATAAGTAAATTACACGCAACAAATTCTAACCATATACGCTTCTAGTAGATCACACACAATAAATTTCCACAGTATCCTTCGAGAAACTAGTTAATAAATCAACTGACTTCAACTTCAGAAAAGTCGATCGAACCAAGTTTCCATGCAGATGTAGGCGACAGACTAAAATGATATTCTTTTTTTTTTTATTAAAGGAAGCAAACATAACAATTACACAACTAGTCTAGGGAAGCACATCCCCAACAAATCCTCTAACAGGAGCAGATGACACCTAATCAATAGGTGAAAAAGTAAAATAAGTGACGCTATATCAAAATCACCGGCATAGTTAGCTAGCCAATCGGCGCATCTGTTGTTCTCTTAATAAACATATCGATAAACAACAATCCAATTTCTAATAAACAACTCATGAATGCTCTGGTAAACAGTCCAGTAATTTGTAAAATTAACTCGGATTGATTAGAAGGCCCGGTTTAAGCTTCAAATTCAATTTGGCCTTGAATTACATAGTTTGACTTGGCACGAAATTTAAATTTTTTTAAATAATATCATTTTAAATAAAATAATATTGTTTTCAATTTTTTAAATATATAACAAAATAGAACTTTGAACTATTGAAATCCGATCGAGCTGAACGCGAATCCTTAGGCCCATTTGCGATCTGTTAAAGACGTGAGGTGGATGACAATAACACCAATACTTGATTATAAGGAAAATTAATTTTAATTGTATAATTAATTATATATCCACCACTGTCAGGGTCAATGACTTGATATAACCAACTTCACTTGGTCACCAACTACTATTTTATTTGCACCAATTCATGCATGTTCCAGAAGGAGAATATTCTTTAAAAAATAGATAGAAATTATGTTAGCCCTAAATAATTTCTATGATTAGAAATTAAACTATTTATCAAGCTACAAGGCACTCCAAATTGGAAATTAGACTCAACTTTACTTCTAGAATAGTAGACTAGAAGAAAAATCCTCTACTTGTGACTTTTATAAGGTAATTATTAATTAATCATTACTAAAAGAGTTAATTTCATTCTATAATTAATTATTAGTCAAAATATTAACTCTTCTTTTTATTTAAATTTATTTATAAAAAGAAAACAGAAATTTTCCTTTTAAAAATCAATTGTTTTTATATTTTAAAGAATAAAAATGATAATATTTTATTTTTTTAATAAAGGGTTGTTTTATATCTTTGCATAGTTGTTGACTAGCTTTTTTTTTTCTTTTCAGTATTGGTATTGTTAAACGGTTAAACTACCTTAAGCCATTCTAATATACTTCTTAGTTTCAACACAAAAAGTCTTAGTCACATATTTATTAAACCAACCTAAACATATCCCTTTTTTCTTCTGATCATTAATCTCTGAAACGTCATGAACCAAAATCACAGCAGAGTGATTAAGCACTTCTAGAAAGTTAGAATCCTTTTGGCTACTTTGAAAAATGAGCAATTCAACTTATACACTACAAAGTATAGTGTCAAACTAGCTAGTGTGAAATATATGTATTGCATGCGTCACCCAACAAGTGGAGTGCTAAATTCACAAGCAAAAATCTACCCATTTATGTATAAACATAACTCAAAAACCTCTAATGAAGTTTAGAAAATCTTAGAAAATTCCTCGGATTTTTAAAATTCTTTTAAAAACTCCTTTTAATATTAAGATTTTCAAAAAAAGCTCTTCTTTTATACATCAAATAAAAATAACAACGAAACATATGTAATATGAATACCAAACGTAAACTAATCAAATTCTATTTATAATACAACCTTTAAACTCGAACCGAAATAATTAAATCTGACACAAACAAATAATTTATTATAATTATCTTTAGTTATTAATTTAAATCAAAGTTAATTCATTTTGGTCGGGTTTAAAAGTTAAGTTGAATTATGATATTAGTTATATTTAATTAGTTCTTATTTGATATTCATATTACGTGTATTTTGTTGTTATTTTTTAACCAAAGCCTAAGAGAAAAAATTTTCAAGTAACTAAAAACTAAAAAGAGTATTTTCAATAATTTTAAAGACTGACGAATTTTTCTAAAAATAAACTACAGGAGAGTCTTATGTATTTTACCTTTAAAATTTTAAATAGCAAATACGATTTATTAAAAATAATGATCATTGTAATTCAGACAATGATCATAATTTGTTATAATTATATTCACAATGTCCAAAATCATCATAATAAACCCTCAAAGGTACCCTTTTCTATGCTTCATTCATTTATTTTTACGAAATAATTAAATAAAAAAAGAACACACAAATAAAACAAATAATAAGAGATATCTAATGAATGAAACATAAATTTCAAAAGTTTTAAATTATAATTACAAATTATTAAAATAATTATCCTTAGAATCCAAATCATTATCATAATTATTTATTATAATTATAATGATATAAGCCGCAATTATCATATAAACCAGAATTGCATTGTAACTTGAATCCGTAATTTTAAGGAGTTTATTTTTGTTTGGTGCAAAAGAAAACTAACCGAGAAAAAGGGTTTAGGAGTTTTAGTCTGAAATCTCTAGCATACATTTTATCTTCAATGTAGTAAGGCAGCTTCTAGGAAGGAGACGACTATGACTCACTTCTCCACTACGTTTTATGACTCGTTCTTACTCGCCTCACGTGGTCATGACTCATGCCTACGTCTCTTGACCTCTCGATCGTTTCACACAACATCTACTCTATTTTTCTCTATGCCCCTCTTTTACGTATCAACCAAGAAGCTAACTAGGTAACCAATGGCATCTCGAGAAGGCCAACTATAAAAGTCACACGTTACATTACAATAACCGCCCCACGTAATTCCATTGTTATCTTCCTTCAAACGTAACACCTTCTTCTGATTCTGTTCTTGATCGGCAATGAAGAGAAGCTTTCATGAGACAGAGCTTTCAATGGCTAACTGCTTGATGCTTCTGTCTCAAAGAAGTGACCCGTCTTTTGCTTGCTATGAAGCTATGCGCAATTCACCTAGTCGTGTCTTCGAGTGCAAGACATGTAACAGACAATTCTCATCGTTCCAAGCTCTCGGCGGCCACCGTGCGAGTCATAAAAAGCCTAGAATAGTGGGCCGAGATGGGATCTCCGAGAGTCAATCGCCGGCGAAGCCTAAGACCCACGAGTGCTCCATTTGTGGGCTCGAGTTTTCAATAGGGCAAGCGTTGGGAGGTCACATGAGGAGGCACAGAGCAGCCATGAACGATCAGAACCTGCAAACACCATCACTGAGTCCTCCTAGAGATTCACATGTTCCCGTTTTTGAGAAATCAAACACTCGAAGGGTTTTGTGTTTGGATCTGAACTTAACTCCTTACGAGAATGACTTGGAGCTGTTTAAGCTTGGACCATCAACTCCCATGGTTGATTGTTTCTTATAGATCTCACATATTGTTTTTACTGAATATAGGATCATCTCTGGTGTTCGTATTTCTTTATTATTTGTTCATAGAAATACAATAGAAAATTGGTAAATATATTGAAATTTGGTTAGCTGTTCAAGTTTGAGATTGATTATGGCATCATCATGAGAGAATCATGATGCTGTTCTTGCATATCATTATAATCATAATCAAGTGGTGCCAGCTAAGAAAAAATAGCATGCCAGCTTTGGCAATTTTGACAAACTCTCAAGTCAAGAACACGAAAACAACCTCCATTCGGTCTTACAAATATAGGAATGGGTTGAGATGTTCCTTAAATCCAATAAAATCAAAATTAAAATTACATTATTTGACTATAATTTATTAAAATACTCTTATTTTAATTAATAAAATTATTTTTAAATTTATTAATTTTTGGATGTCATTTTAATAAATTATATTAACATAACATCGATATATTCGTTCAGATTAAGTTAATTATTCTAAATTAACTTAAGAGTCATTTTTTACTTTACCCGAGCCTATAAAATATCCGCACAAATTTCAAAAATGTTTTCCCAATTTCTTTCATTCGCTGATCTCTGTCTCAACTTCCTTTCTACGAAAATGAGTGGTAAAAGTTGACGCTTTGATCCGTTGCATGTGGAATTGTAGTTTATCCGATAAAGAAGAAATAAAAGAATTCGGCAAAACATATTTTTATTTATTCTTAATTATATATCGTATTGTATTACTTGAATGAATCAAGTTGATTACAATCAAATTAATTCACGATAAAACTAATTCGTCATGAATACATAAAAAAGATTCATATTAAACTAAGAAATTAACTATAATCATTTCGTTGATTCTATTTTTAACATATATGATTTGAAGATATAAGATTTTTATTTAATCATATTAAGTCAAATCTAATGTACAAATTATAAATTATTTATTTCGATAATTAATCATAAAATATTTTTATCACCGTAACTTAATTTTCAAATTCAAAATGTCTCTTTTAATGATACCCTAAAGTAGACTCTTTTGTAGGCTAAAATAGATATTTTAGCCAACAAATCTAACTCATAAGATAAGATTAAAGATAAACTAAGACCTATTCTAAAAGAATTTTAACAACTCTAAAATTTTGAATTAATTTTTAACATTCCCTCTTAATTTAAAATTTCAAAGGTGGAGCATTTCTCTCTTAATATAATGCACTTATCACTGTCTTCAAATTGGTTAATGCACATTATTATTAACTTATAAATATTAGAGCACATCTTTTCATGGGGCACTTCTCACCAACAAATCTAAAAAAGGGTTTCTTCTTGTGCCACTTCAACCAAATTTATATGTTCTTTTTTAAATCTGCAATTCTTTTCCGGATGACCAAATCTTTTGCAGTTATAGCATTGAGGCTTTCCTTTGCTTATTGCTTCTTCTTCTTCACGAGTCCTTATTTGATTGAGTGTTGGTTTATTTCCTAAAAGTGGTAATTCCTTTTCATTTTCTACCGATTGCCACAAGCTAAGACCTTTTAAATAAGCTTTCATCTTAACATCTCCTACTAGATAATTTTCACCATTAAAACTTGGGGGTGAGATAATTGTTGAATTACTGGTAGCTATGGGAATTTTATTTTTGTACAATGATCTAAAGTTTTAGTATTATGATGGAAGTTTAAAAATATAGAAAAATAGTAAAGAAATAGACTAAATTTGCTTGTTTTATTGACATACATCAAGATGAAAAATAACTAGCCTATAAATAGGCTTTACACCGTAACAAATCATCTGAAAAAGTGCAGAATAATAATAGATATAATTTAAACTAAAAAATTGAAAATAGAGGAGCAGATTTTGAAATTTATTCAACAATTAAAAATCTCAACTAACTTTGTATCATTCTTTCCAACATTCTCCTTTGATTCAAAGTTGCAGAAAATTCAAACTCCATAGAGCTCTCCAAACTTTTTATTTGTGAAACACATTTTTTAACAGTATGACGCACTTCTCATCATCTTTCCATTATTAAGCACTTCTCTCAACTAATTCAAAAAACAAAATTTTTCACCATCTTTTATTAGATGTCCAATTTCAATAATTAAAGCTTTAATAATATGTATTAAGGGTTACCCTTCTAAATTATAGCATAGGGTAATGATTTATAAAGGATAATTAAAATGATCAATATTACTTTGAAGAGAAATGCGAGGAAAAACCATTTTAGTATCAATTCTGATAAGAAATCAGCAACAAAAAGTTGCAGACATTCAGATATAATAACATTGACAATCATTTCCTACAGGTTGAGTAAGGAAACTTGACTGGTTCAGGTTGCATAGCTTGTTGAAGTAGCTTGGATTGTTCATGTTTATGAGCTTGAAAGAAACCCGTAGCAGTGGAAGCTGATGGAGGACGACCCACGTACTTAATATCCTCCCAATGTCCTCGATTCAGAGCTTTCATGGCTGTCCAAAGACGTGGTGCTATGTAAGTGTAAGCTCCCATGTTCATTGGCTCTTCCTGACACCAAACCACCTCAGCATCTGATAAAATAACAGGAAGAAAAATTCATGGACGCAGACTCAGTCACCAACACCACCAACCTGAAACCTGAAAATTGAAAGATTGGAGATGAAAACTAGATTTCTGGTGTTGGAAACATACTTGGATATCGCTGGAGCTCTCGTTGAATGAGGTCATATTGGAAGGGACAAAGCTGCTCTACCCGACAAATTGCAATATCATTTCCTTGGACACTGTTTCTCTCTTCATCGAGTTCGTAATAAACCTGTTACAGTACCAAAATAGTTGGTATAAGCCAAGAGCTGCCTCAACCTGAAGTCTAATTCTTGAAAAAGTTTAAATCACAAAAAAAATTGATTTTTGTTTTTTTATAAAAAATTAGCAGGAAATTTTTTAACGGTTTAAGTAATTTTAAATATTTTCCTAAACTTTAAAACTTTCAAAATTTTTGTTATAATTTTCAGGTTTTTGAAAATTTTTCTAAACTTTTCTTCCAAAAATAACCATGAAACATGAAAGATATATGTTGATCAATTAAGTATTACTAACAAAACGACTTAAACAAAATTTTAAACTCAATTCAAATTAATTAAACTCAATTTAAATTAATATTTTTTATAATTATAAAAATTATTAATTTTAATCGATTTTAATTAATTCTAAATTAAGTTAGCATGTCACAATAAATAATTAATTACATTTTATCGATACTTTTTCTAGAAAAAAGAAAATCATTGAAAATTTTTAAAGTTTAGATTTTTTTTAAAATTACTTAATTATTTTCTTCTTTTTATAGAGCTGTGAACAAATATTCCTCAGAAAAACAGACCTTTCCGGAGCAGAGAATCAATCTTCGGATACCTTCCTCGCTATCAGAGTGATCATTCTTGTCCTTAATTAGTCTTTTAAATCTTGTACCTTGTCTGTCAGAAGCTTTGTCACCTTGAACATCATCAAATTCAGACAGATTCGACTTGCAATACTTATGGCGAAGCAGGCTCTTCGGTGACATTACTATCAGCGGCTTACGGAACTCCCTGTGTATCTGGAACATGAAGATACTTGTCAGGACTCCTGAAATGCATTAAAAAAAAAGGAAAAACAAAACCTGTGGTGTCTCACCTGACGCCTCAGGACATGGAAATAATTGGCAGGAGTAGTAACATTCACAACTTGCCAATTGCATTCCTGGATTTGCTTCCGCAATGTCTCTCCCATTTCAGGTATAATGTAAGGGTTATTGTCACTCATCTGCAGTTTATTTTTTAAGCCATTAGCAGCTGTAAAAGGCTAACACTTAACCTGTAAGAATCAGTTGGTTGGCTACTTGAAGAAGGAGGTTTCTGTGGTCCAATTAACTGAAAAAATGTGCAACGAAGAGAGGCATCGAAGTTTTAAATTACGGATTACATGTTACACTGCATTTACAGGGTATTATAATGCTTGCAGACACTACAGTGGCAATTACGGAAAATTGTGTTACCGGTTTTAAGGAATTTTTACTGATTAACACGCCAAAATTTGAGTTCTGCAGACAAAAACCTGTCTACCAGCGGCTAGCCTATTTCCTGGCAAGTCTTTTTAATGTTCCAAACAAGGTTCAATACAGGTCAGGAGTACCTGAAGGAAACGTTCCAATCTTGCACTGGAGTGTTCAGGG
>JANIJH010000003.1:62966727-62994395 GCA_024520975.1 Erythroxylum areolatum
AAAGATAAAGAATGCCTTTTATTGAATAAAACAAATTTTATACAATTAAAAGTACAACCAAAATTGGCTGCAAGGGCATAAATCAACACTGCAGTGTCTTGGAAGTCATCCAAGTAAACATGTATTGTGAGATCAACAATGGAGGTTGAATTTATAGCTTTGGAGCTAGCAGGATAAGAAGTTGAGTAGCTAAGGAATCTCTTAGCAGATATCCCACTTTGGGAAAAACCAATTCCTTCTATATTCCTTCATTGTGATTCGCAGGCTATTATTCCTGTTGCTAAGAATGAGGCATATAATGGTAAAAGTAGACATATCAGATTGAGGCATAAATTTGTTTGTACTTTAATTAGAGATGGTGTAATATCTCTAAACAATGTCAAATCTGAGAGAAATTTAATGGATCCATTTATAAAAGTATTAAGTAGGAAACTAGTTTCAGAGCATGCTGAAGAGATAAGATTAATCCCAGTTATATAGTAACCTCGTAATGGACACCCGTCTTGGGAAACTAAGTTCAACGGGTCAAACAAAATTATGTGGTGACTATTTTCTTGTACTTTGTTTATGAAATAATACTGACACACATTTAGTTGTTGAATTACGTCTCTTAGCATGATTTTACTACGATTAATGAGGTTGGATTGTTTAATTCTTTACAAGTTCTATAGCCCAAGTTTAGGTTATGTGAGCAGTGCACACTTGATGGACTCACTTACATGATTGTTTGGGGCTAATTACCCTCCTGTGAGAATATTTAGGCTATTTTTCTAGAGCGATCATAAGACCAGGGTTGGACTAAGTGTTTTGCTTTCGATTCTCTTAGACACCAAGTTCAAGACTTAGTCCACCTAATTGTTCACCTATTTTTTTTCATAAATTCTTACAGTTTGTTTTTTAAGGTTTGGACTAAGTGGGAGATTACTGATGTTATTGTTCCAAAAGCTTGGTTTAATGGCAAAGCTTGACCCAAACTTTCATAACGTTTATGTGTTAATTTCCCCAAACGTTCGCCATCGTTATTACCCAAACGTTTCTTACGTTCATATGGTTAATTGCCACCATCATTATTAACGTTTCCTTTTAATATGTCTTTATTGCTATTCAACGTATGGAGCTCTCCTTATGCATACGACCCACTAATTTACTCTTGTTTCTCTTCTTCTTCTTCTTTTTTGTCCTAGACCAGGATATCCACCGGCGGATCCAGTGACTAATCCCATCGCTGGTTTGTAAGCACCTCACAGGATGGGACAGCTGACCCAAAGATTTAAGACTGCTCCATACCTAAATTAAAGGATCGAACCCTTGACCTTTAGTTAATGATGGACGAGTCCCTTCCACTCAACCACACCCCTTGGGTTTTTCTACAATCGTGTTTTTGTTTTAATCTTTGGTATATACAACTTATCCTTTTCTACATACATACAGACACCTTTTAACAAAAACATCTTCTTATTTTGTTGCACGTATCTGTTTTGTTATGCATTTTGTCTGCGCTTCTTCTACTTCTTGGGGACAATTCCTACTCCTGTATTTAGAAAGTACCGAAATTGGTAGAGAAAGCGTTGACCTTAGAATTGGGTCTCGTTATCCTACTACACCATAAAGGGAAAATTTTTAACTTAATTCATTAATTTTTACAACACCTTACATTTCCAGATAAACGGTTCCGGTTTAATTATTTATGTTATTTTCGCTAACAAACAATAACGAGAGAAACAAATCAACAAATATCAAGAAACTTATCATAAATATAGGTTTTGTTTTCTCAATAATGCTCGGTAGAAGAAAGTTGCAAGAATAGACAAAAAAAAAAGGAACAAAATTAGTATGTTATTTTGGTATTTTATAACAATTATTTCATGATTAAAAAATCAAATTGGTTTACATGATTTAACTATGAAAATTTTAAGTTTACCAATTTTTTAGTTTGATTTTTTTAATAACTCTTGTTATTAAAAATCGTTCAGCTTATAAATTAATCGGTAAATTTATTAACCAATTTTTATAAAATTAAATAAACCAATTATTTTTAATTAAACTTTAAATTAAAAATAATATTATTTCAAATTATTCATCAGTCTTATTTCAAATTCTTTAATTTTATTTAACCTTTAACCAATTTTATGACATTTTAATATCGGTTCAACTTTTTAAATTTTAAAATTATTATTTTATCATTTTTTTAAGATTTCTAAACACTAAAATAAACAAAAACAACAAAAACCAAGAAAAAGTGTTTATCCTGTTTGTTTTCTCGCATTGATTCCACATGTCATTTCACTTGTCAAACCAGACCGGCTTTGTTTTAAATTTTAATAATACAAAAGTGGGTAGGATTAGTATTAGCAATAGTACCGAATGGATCAGATTCCAGGATTCTAAAAGTTTGATTTTGTTCTGTAGCAGAAAAATTTATGAACTAATTAAGCCATAGTTGCAGGTATATTCATAGATCAGAAGAAGATTCTTTCAACACACAGATACAAGACATCAAGAAATGTTCTTCTTTAACATATTTTGATCAATTTTTAAAAAACAATTATTCGGCATGCACGTAAATGAAGATTAATTGATGTGTTTTTAACAATCACGACAAAAACTGAACGCGAGAATCAAAGGATAAATATAAGTTTTAGCCGCTGATCTGCGGAGAGTGCATACAGAAGAACAAAATAGTTGTAAAAGAGTATCAGAATACTGTATACTCAGGACAAACTCACGCTGTATTTGACTTATAATGTAATATAAATTATTTTTGATGTAGACTGAATATTGTAGATTAGATTTATCTAAATAGTCTCGAGACATATAAAAACAATTCAGAGGTCCCGAAGGAGTTGAATTGATGCCCAGGCTTATAAATTTGTAAAAATAATTATTCAAATATGCGATTATTTTTACAAAAAATTCTCGTGTTGTTATTTTGTCTTAAAATTATGATGGATCCGAATGACGAACTGATCCGATAAGTTCGCAGTGCGACCCGAATTAGATAAAAACGGAAATCTATGTTGAATAAAAACCTGGTTATAAAAGGGATCTATCTATTTTTTTTTTCATAGTAAAAATATCCTCTTTGCTTTTGTCCGAGGACGTAGACAACATTGGCCGAATCTCGTTAAATCTTTGTGACGTTTTCTTTATCTTCGGTGCTTTTGTGATTGTGCGCATAATATTGTTACGATTTTTCCTGCATCTCGAATTAATAATATTTTTAGATGATGATTATAAATAAAATTAAATATTTTTCATTTAAAACGTATATTAACTTATATATCTTTCTAATTGAATTCAATGATAATATTTATATGAATCTCGAATTAATAATATTTTTAGATGATGATTATAAATAAAATTAAATATTTTTCATTTAAAACGTATATTAACTTATATATCTTTCTAATTGAATTCAATGATAATATTTATATGAAGTTGAGTTGAATAACTATTTTAAAGTTTTTATATGACTAAATACTATTTTAATTTAATTTAACCCTTTTTGAAAAATTGAACTCTTTAAATAAATTAGACCTCAAAGTCTTTGGTCAAATCGGATTAAGTTAAGAAGTCTAATTTCAAACCTAATTTTAAGTCCAGAAAACTGACTTTTTGTTCTTAAATTTAACTAAAATCTTGGTCAAAATGAATGTCTTATTTGTGTTGAGAAAGAATAATGGAACAAGTCAACTTTCTCCATACCAAACCATCAAGATTGACGCATGCAGTGACAAGCAGTAAAAACCATGCATGGACGACAAAGATGAACTCTCTCTCACTTCAATTTGTAAATTCACTTGGCCGTCTCTGCTAATTCATATAGTCAGTGTAAGTGTGCTTAGAAAAATCATTATCTGACATACTAAATTCAGATTGTTTCTGTCAACTTTTTGACAAAAGCGAAGTAATAAAGAATCAACTTAGTAGTCTTCTTTTATCTTCTCTAATCTGATAGGTCCTCTTTGTTACAACAATTGTTTTGTAACTTTTGTTTTTGCATGATCTTGAAGGGTGGTTTTAAGAAGGATCTCGAAAGAAATTAGACTTGAGTTCAAATCAACCTATGTGAAACCAAAAACACTATATTACAAATAGCTGTTGTTGCTCCCTGCAACTCATTCCAGTCTTTTTATAACCTGAATTTACTCGTTTAACAAGTAACATTTTCCATTTCAATCGCCCACCCTTTACAGGTTCAGGCATTAAGTGTACCAGTTCATCGAGCATAATTTGCATAAAGTATTTAATTGTAGAAGAGGCAGCAAGAGTTAAGTTAATCAGGATTATATATAGACATCTGATGTATAATCCAAATACAGTCACTTGGATATTCCAAGCTTTTGACATGACCAAAACTTCTCAAGAGAATTAATTACTTTAATGGGGTTAATTAAACATAAGTCAAACTGGTAATGGAGCAGACTGTTTTCCTGATATTAGAGGGCCGCCCCTGGAAGGGTTTTTCATGTCGTGGGATGACTCACCTGTTGCAACCGTTTCCTGTTCCTTTCATGCAATAAATAGGCTCTCATTAGAACGGTTTGGCATATTCAAAGAAACCCTTACAAGTCTCTCATAAACGTAGAGAAATTCAGCTACTCAAGGGTCTCTTGGAGTTCGCTTTCGTTGTGTATAAAAAAGATAAATATAAGGGCATAGAAGGCTGTTCGATCGTGTTCTCAACCAGAGGTAAAAAAAGAAGCTGAGAAAGTTTCAGGATTTTGGTTAAATTTCTTGCCATCCTCAGATCGTTCCAATGCTGTGTGCATTTGCTACTGATACGTTTGAGAACAATATCTCTTGTGAATTTACAACAGTCCTATATGTGTTTTTTTTTCTGAAACTTGCTAGACGTGTAAATTTTGAAACACTGTTAAAAATGTCAAAGAAAGAGTAAAATATTACATTGCGTTGCACATCTCTCTAAACTCATCTGAATTAAGATCAAACCTTGAAGCCTTGTACAGAGCTATAAATGGGGCATTATTCTTTTTCCATTAAAGCAGCAGCAGGGTTGGAGACACTGAGAGCTTTAGTTTAGACTATATTCTCCAATCTCTGCAGAATACTTATTCCTCATAGTTTGGCATGTCAACAGTTCTGATTGTTGCTTCTTTGAAATTTCCTTATGGACAGACATGAAACCTGTCTTTTTCTGTAATATTCTGACTAGTAAGTTTATATTGATCAATTGCTACAGCGGAGAATCAAAGTGAAGTTGGTCAAAATGAGGAATGCCATTCTTCCCCCGGTATCTTCTCAGCTTTATAACTTCGGTAATGGTGTTTATATTCTTTCCATCTGCTTTGATTTTTTTTTTTTTTTCTGACTTGCAATATATGAAAATACGATTCGTGAGATCGACTATGGCTTCAGTTTGAATCCTGAGCTAGATTGGAGTTAAGAGCACAAACTATATATACCCAGAATAAGATTCTGGATTCTGCAGAAGTATGGAGTTTTGTGACCTTTCTTCAAACTTACAGGGAGTGATGAAGCTCAGGTATCAAATTTGGAAGTCTCAACATCGGTGAACGAACTGTAAGAGTTTTTTTTACATTTCTCGATATCCTGTAAGCTAAAGAAAGCTCATGATAGAAACCAGATTGTGATCATTTTCAAGTTCTTTTGATTACAACACGTAATCAAACTCTTGATGTGGCTTGATTTTTTCAACAGCAATGTCCATGCTACTGACTTTTATTCCGAACCATCCATCTTGGATGGTAGCAATCAGCTAGCAGATGGAGGTTTCATGATTCCTTATCAATCTCTCATCAGCAATCAATCAGCTTCCATTGGTTTTTTGGAATATCGACCGAGCAGTAAATATCTCGATCCGGCTTAAACTTTGGCCTTTTCTTGTTACCTGCAATCTTAAGGCCTTTTTTTCTTCTTTTTTTTTTTGGTGTCAGGATATCAGTATTCCCCCTCTAGTTTTAACAACATTTCACATCCATTGATGCAATGCAGTCAGGCCATTCTTCCAGAGACCAAGATGGTGAGATGTTGCAGCTAATGCACAAAGCCAATCATATATCAGAAAATCCTAAACTAAACCTAGCCCTGGCTCAATCAATTGTGATGATAATTAAGCCTTTTTTACTTGTCACAGTTGCTGCATATGAACCCAATCTTTTTTTTATTGTATGTATTCACTTCAGGTCAAAATCCTTGGGATGTAGGTTTAACAGATCAGTCCCTGTCATAAGTAATCGACCTCTGTTGTCATTTACCTGTCAGAAACAACCAATAATTGAAGTAATTCGATTTCAGAAAGGATAGGAAGAAAAAAACAGAAGGAATCTAATGGTGTCAGGTTTCATGGATTTGACATAAAATGATTGATTTCTTTAGTTTGTACTTTTTATTCAGGACTGTCAGGCGACAAAAACGGTGAAAGGTTCCATTGAAGTCAATAATGGAGTACTTCAGAGAGACACAGGGGACCTGAATGAATCAGGGACAGGAGCTCAGATTGAACGGAACAAAAATAAGAGAAAGAAGGCTAGTTCAGATGGAAAACTATGGCGTGCACTAGACACGAAAGCAAACAATATCCAAGCTAACAAGGTACAGAATTTATACTGTAAAAACAAGCAAGCTTGAGGAGATAATTTTGGCAGTTTTAAAATGCAGAAGTTCGATAGGAACAAACTTCTGGGTCAGCTCCTACGGGGTCATTTGGTTCAGGACCAAGAGAAATAAACTATGAAAACATTTTAGGACTTGAAATGGGAACACGCAAACCTGAAGAATATAATTATTAACCAACTGGACATATAAACAACATTTTATTGATTCCTGTTTCAGATTCCTGTAAGGAGAAGCCAGAAGCTAAGTGACAAGATCACAGCTCTTCAGAAGTTGGTTTCTCCGTATGGAAAGGTTGGTAATACCTCTATTTCCATTTACCAATTTACTATTCAGTAATCGGGAGCGGTAATGTGATGATTCTGAATCTTATAGCAGACAGATACTGCATCCGTTCTTCAAGAGGCTTGTCTTTATATCAGACTCCTGCAAGAACAGATTCAGGTATTACCGGTATGTCTAAATGGTCACTTGTCAGGACTATTTCTGCTTTCTCTCTAGCTGAATTTTGGATAGAATCTGTTTCAGATGATGAGTGACACATACAATAAAGAGAGCCCTCTTCACCAATCACTGGTAAAAACATTCCATCACGATTACCATAAGCTGTCCTCATCTCTATGCCATGACTCTTCATGTCCTGGACTTACTTTTCAGGGGACCGAAGGCGAACAAGTGATAGACATACGAAGTAGAGGATTTTGCTTGGTTCCCATATCATTGATTCAGAATATAAGTCAGGAGTTTTGATGTACGTACAGAATCTGGCTTGATCATCACCAGTATAATTCTATCAGATGACATAAAATGGGAGACTGTAGAGAGATTTTGCTTGCTCTACTTGAAATATCCGGACTGGTTTTCAGACCAACGCTGTGAGGCGGCCTTTTAACTTTCTTCCTGTTCCATGATCTCCTACCATGAGTCCGATTCTTATTAACGTACAAAACTCCATGTCAGTTCTTAATAGTACTTTGATTAAGAACACCATCTGATTCCAGGAAAGTTGACAAGAAGCCTGTCTCTTGTTCCAACTCTTAAAAAATGAGCAACATTTATTGTTTCAGGGACCAAGTTCATTTCAGAACTTGTATTGGGTTTTGGCAAACTTTGGTTTTGGTAACACGCCAGTGTTCAACCTTCAAGTACGTAATAGTATGTAGTTTGCATTGAATGAAGTCTCAAGTACGTAAATAGTATCTAATTTTCAGTAACTAAACTATCAAACACTCCATAAATTATACCCCTTAAATATTGTTCGACCAAATCATTAATCGTAAATTAACAGTTTAAAATTTAATTTATAAGTGGCATTTGGACAAGTATAATTTGGCACTTTATGTTTAAGTTTAGATCTAATGTGAAACTCAAATCGAAACTAATCAAGCTTAAATAATTTTTCTAAGTCTCATTTAAAATTAACAATTTAAATCAAATTTAATTTAAACTTGACAATGAGTGAGGCTTAGTTTAGCCCTTTATTATCATTTTAATAATTAAAAATTTATAATTATAAAAATTCAAGTAAATAAAATAACTAATTAAAAACTTTGAAGAAAAAAAGAGAAAGAGTGAGAGAGGATGGAAGGAGATTTTAAATTTTTTTTTCAAAATTTTGCAAAAAAATTCTCTTATTTTTTTAAATTTTCAATATCGATCGATATTTAGCTGTTATTTTGAATATCGGCCGGTACCAACTAGTACCATCCAAAACAAACTAGTACTGATCAGTATTTAAATCCAATATGACTGTTCCTTTGTTTCGTATCGGTTTTGATTCAATACAAGACAGTATTCACAGTAATAGTTTGCACACGTTACGAATACTTATCAATTACAGGTCACACATGCCTCCACTCATCCAAACACAGGAACAATAATTAATAAAACTCAAGAATAAAAATGAAATAAAGAAAATATTAAAACTTATTGAGAGTATTTTAATAATTTATTTACTAAAAATTTTAAGCAATTCACTTAAGTATATTTTTAAATCAAATACCAATTCAATTTAACTAACCAATATATTGTAGACTTTGATGTAAAACCAACTTATAGTTCTAATATGAAACATTAAAAATTTTGATGATCATTTAGTCATTATTAAAAAGTCAAATAATTATATTATTATAGGAAAAATACAAAATTTTACCAAAAAATAAATAGAGAATACAAAGTAAACATATTAAGTCAATTATACGGTAGTCTAATGTTACCAAAATCACTTATATATATATATATAAATAGTAGTATAAGTTAAAGGATATTAATTTTAGCTATTTCAATTCATATGTCTTTAGATAACAAGTTTTGTACTCAAATTTATGTATAAAAAAGGAAAATCGGACCACTTTAAAATTATCTCATAGAAAATTTATTTAATATCTAAAAGAAGCTCAACAAGCATCAAATTTCCTAACTTTTATTACATAATATTAAAACTAATATATAAATTATTAAAAAGTCATTTATTTTGATTTCATTTTTCTATTTTTTGAGTTTGATTTATGTTCTTTATAAGATAAAAATAAAATTTATCTAATTTACAAATATATCAACTAGGCTAAGTGTTGCCTTCCAGTTTAAGTTAGAAGTTGAAAATGTGGACTCAAATTTCTATTGATGATTCCATCAAGCTAGGTTTGTTATTATAATTGCAAATGCCCGTAATTTCAATCGGTCTATAGTTTGGAAATTTTGTTTTCTTGGAAAATGTTACAGGCATCTAGTGTGGATGTGCATGATGACTGCAAGTTGAAATATTTGGAACTCAAAAACGAAAAGTACATATCGCTTCATTGTATTCAAAATCGATATGGATCAAAACCATGTAGTTGTGGAGAAACTTGGTGAGCCAAATGATAGTTATGAGGATTTCATGGCCAGCCTTCCAGCTGATGAATGCCGATATGCCGTGTATGACTTTGATTATGTCATTGAAGAGAACTACCAGATACGCAAGTTGTTTTCATTGCATGGTAATAATATTCACCATCTCATTGAATATTGGGTTTCTTCTTGGTAATTGGCCACTCTTGTTTTTGAAAACTATATGCTATACTCCAATTATTCTTTTCTTCTTTCAACTTGTTCCAATATCGCATTGTATGAAAGGTCCCCCGAAACATCCCAAATGAGAAGCAAGATGATTTATGCAAGCTCAAAGGACATGTTCAGAAGAGAGTTAGTTGGTATCGATTTTGAGGTGCAAGCTACTGTTCCTTCGGAAATGAACTTTGATGTTATTAGAAGCCGATCTAATCGAACGTAGATCGGTTAGCCGTTCAATGGAGATCTCATATTATCTGGTCTAATAAGTGCAATGTCTACATATTTTGAACTCAGAATCATCTTAATCTAAGTGTTGTCTTCCCTTGCTTTATATGTGGATTCGTGGGAGCAAGTATTCCATTCAAGGTCTGATATTTACTTGATTCTATGTTGGTTTGTGGGGATATATATCTCAGTTGATTTGTTTAAATGCTCATGCTTTGCCCATCTCTGTGCCTTTGAAGTGGCTTCCAAACTATGTAAGCTTCCAACTAATCAAGCTTTCATGATGTAACATGAATCTGAGCCTATAAGAACTATCTAGGTGAATTGAAAGATCATCTTCTTTGATATTTGATGAGGGTGCATCGTTATGATGTAGATTTTGAATAGAGAGACATAATTATGATATTGAAACATACAGCAGATTGGCTCAGAGTGATGAGAGGAGCTTGTTTGTGTAATTGTGCCTGTGTTCTAACTTCTAAGCTTTTGAATATCAAGAAGCCCTGAGCTTGTATATCTGTCTAAAGAAGCATTCATAAAAGTGATATCTTACACTTACACCGGATAAAATCTCAACCCTTTTGAGTAGAATTGATGTGTGTCATGTGCATTGTTCATCAATAATGGTTCAAAAATGACCACTGATTTATACTCCTTCCTCCTTCCTAACAACGAAAAGGTATAGAGGAGCGAAGCAGACTCTACTGAAAGCAAGGAAAGGAGCTCGCCTGCAAATCAAGAACGGAATCGGAACCCTTTCTTTTCACTCCCCAGATATATAGGAAACAGGTATCAATTGACTAAATCTTGCCCGTTAACACTTTGCAAGGGTCTAGTTATTTCAACCAAGAGATTAATGGGTGCCTGCTAATGTCAATGTGCAAATTATCTGCTATTCTTGAGAGCAAGAATACGTGCCTTACCGTAAAAGAGTAATCTAATTGGTAGTAGTTACTCATGTATCTATTGTTACTAACAATCAACCACAATAATCAAAGAACAAGGATAAAAATTATAATCATATACAGATTTACGTGATTTATCAAGATTTGACTACATTCACAACGGTTAGAGTTTTTATTTCAATGTAAATTGTTTTCGACATCGGTCCAATAGGAGAATATAACATATTTAAATGCCCAAAATATATATATTATATATAGATAATTATTATATATAAAATAATTAGAATATAATAAAGATATCTATAAACTAAAATAAATAAGATATATATATATATAAAGCTAAATTAAATAAACTATAAATTAAGTATTTCAATTAACCCGATTGAAGCGTAATGATCATATGTTTGTAATGCATTGTATGTTTTATAATAGGTCTCATTCTTCTACCTCTCCAGGATAATTCTCATAAGAGATTCCTAACTTATCATAAGATTTCCTTTTTTGAAAATCCGCACTTTTTCAAACCTAGAAAGCGGACGGAATTCTAGCATTTTTAGTCAAATGATTTACTTTAGTGGATAACGAATAAAATATAGTTTAGTGAATAAATATATCTTACCTAATTATTTTCACCATTATAAAAAGAAAATTTTAAAATTACTTATGCCCTTATTGTCGATATTAATGTCTACTGTAATGTTTTAAAAATTGAACTGATTTAATATTAAAAATTTTGAACCAATTATCTTTTAAGTTCGGTTTCAATTTTTCAGTTTGTTGTTAAAAATTGACCAATTTATTAATTAAACGATCAATTTTTATAAACTATTTAATTTTTAAGCTAAAATAAACTAATTAAATTAATTATTTAATAATTAAAATTTTATTTTTTAATTAGTGAAGGTAATCTTTTCAATTAATTTTTAAAGTTTTAAATTTTATGTAATTTTTAAACGATTTATGAGAGTGTAATATGAGTTAACCTTTTATGTTTGTTGATCAAATTATTACAAACTAACGTCTTTTTAGAACAGGAGTTCAGGTCATTTGAACTGTTAAAAGTGGAATTTAGGCTGATATTCTAAATGTGAATTCAGTCTGAAATCCTAGTGTCTCGGAGATGAATATAAATTTCATGGAGTCCTGTTGTATAAGTGGTGTTTTTGCTTCCCTACAGCTTTAAATTAACTTCAAAACGCTGTAAGTGTCGATCGAGTTCATGTCTGCAAACGACTGTTGTATAAAAGTCAGAACATTTTGTCGTAACGACAACATTTGATCATCGAAAACTTGTTTGGTGTCTAGTTTCGTGTGTTCTTCTTTAGTTTATGTAAATCAGTTTCAGTTGCTGGTAAATTCTCGACCCGTCTTCCCAAAATGGGCAAACAAGCTCCTCGTTTACGTAGACTTTTCCATGCATTGACAAATGAAAAGAGTTCAGTGATGTGTGCAACCAAGATTAAGAGACACATCAATCTTTGCTTAGTCTCCCCGTGCAAGGACCTGAATTCTCTACTTCAACTTCATGCTCGCTTGGTCGTTTCAGGATTCAGAATTAACCAGCAAATAAATGTTCTTTTCCTGAAATCTTATGAACTACTGGGGACTTGTGAATATGCTCAGCAAGTGTTCGATTCTATGCCGAGCCCAAGTGTTGCTCTGTACAACTCTATGATCAGAGCCTACTTGAGGATCAACAAAGATTACCAAGCAGCTGTAAGGTTGTATCACTGCATGTTAGATAAAGGGTTAGTACCAGATAAGTATACTTTCACGTTTGTTTTGAAAGCTTTAGCTGGTGCACTAGAGTTTAAAGAAGGTATTTTGGTTCATCGTGAGATAAGTTCAAGAGGGTTAGAGGCCGATATTTTTATAGGGACTGCTCTTGTTAATATGTACTGTAAAATGGGTGAGTTATCGTTGGCAAGGGAAGCCTTTGATAGGATGCCTTTTAAAGATGTTGCAGCTTGGAATGCTATGATTCTGGGTTTATCACAGAGTGAGGATCCTTATGAAGCGTTGAATTTAACTAGAAGCATGCAATTTTCTGGTGTACAGCCTAATTTAGTCACCATTTTGAACTTGGTTCCAGCTGTTTCGAGACTGGGGGATATTGATACTTGTAAGACTATCCATGGTTATCTAATTAGAAAGGGTTTTGATGCCATTGCTTCCAACGGATTGATTGATATGTACTCTAAGTGTAGGAAAATAAATTTAGCTTGTCTGGTTTTTGAGTGTATGGAAGAGCAGGACGAGGTATCATGGGGTACAGTGATGGCAGGGCTTGCAAATAATGGGTATTTGATTGAGGTTCTGGAGTTGTTTGATTACATGAGAGAAGAAAATGTAAAACTAAACAAGGCCTCAGCTGTAAGTGCTATTATGGCTGCTGCTGAGCTTGGAGATTTAAAGAGAGGAAACGAGATTCATAATTGTGCTCGGCAACAAGGAATTGATTCTGATGTTTCAGTTGCTACTTGTATAATTACCATGTATGCAAAATGTAAAGACTTGGCAAGAGCTAAAGAGTTGTTTTGGGAACTCAAAACGCGGGACTTGGTTGCTTGGTCAGCAATTATAGCTGCTTTTGTTCAGTCAGGATATCTTGAACAAGCCCTATTGCTATTTCGAGACATGCAGAATGAGAGGCTGAAACCAAATTTAGTTACTCTTACGGGTGTACTCCCAGCTTGTGCAGAAGTCTTATTAGGAAAAAGTGTGCACTGCTATGCTATTAAGGCCAATATTGATTCGGACATTTCTATTGGAACTGCATTGGTATCTATGTATGCTAGTTGTGGATGCTTCACTTCAGCATTGACTATGTTTAATAGAATGACTTCTAAAGATGTAATAACTTGGAATGCTTTGATTAACGGATATGCTCAGATTGGTGATTCTTATTCTGCAATAAAAATGTTCAATAAGTTGCAGATATCCAAAATATACCCAGATTCAGGAACTATGGCGAGTTTGCTTCTAGCCTACACCCTGTCAAGTGACCTAGGCCAAGGATCTTGCATCCACGGGCATGTCACAAAATGGGGCTTTGAATCTGACACTTTCATTAAGAATGCTCTCATTGACATGTACGCCAAATGTGGAAGCGGTTCCTCAGCTGAATTTTTATTTAATGACATTGATTTTATAAAGGATGAAGTATCTTGGAATGTAATGATCGCAGGATACACGCACAGTGGATATGTTGAGAAAGCTATTTCTGCTTTCCACCTGATGAAATTAGAACATTTTTGGCCGACTCCGGTCACAGTGGCCACTATCCTTCCTGCAGTGGCACATCTATCATCCCTACAGGAAGGCATGACTGTCCACGCATATGCTATTCAGATGGGTTTTCAATCATACACACAAGTTGGAAATAGTCTTGTCAGTATGTATGCTAAATGCGGGCAGCTTAATTATTCTGAGCAAGTATTTTACGAGATGGAGAATAAAGACAATGTTTCTTGGAATGTAATGATTACAGGATATGCAATTCATGGAAAGGGGAACTCGGCTATTGAACTGTTCTCGGTTATGCAAGACAGGAACATCAGGATTGATTCTGTGTCGTTTCTCAATGTCTTGTCTGCCTGTAGACACAATGGATTAGTGGATGAAGGGATAAGAATTTTTGATTTCATGTGCAATGACTATCAGCTTGAACCAGAAAGGGAGCACTATGCTTGTATGGTGGATCTACTAGGTCGTTCTGGATTATTTGATGAAACTTTGATGCTAATCAACGGAATGCCAATGGAACCTGATACTGGTGTATGGGGTGCCCTGATGGGTGCATGCATAATGCATTCTAATGTGCAGGTAGCAGAATTTGCTTTGAATCGACTTTCTGAACTCAAACCTAACAATCCAACCCATCATTTGGTCTTATCAAGCTTTAATGCCAATTCTGGAAGGTGGGGAGAATCGGGCAGTACAAGATCAATGATGATAAAAACGGGGTTGAGGAAAACTCCAGGTTTGAGTTGGGTTTGAGAAGAGTTACAGCATGTGGAGTTGGACCATAGAGAAGTCCTGCAACATGAGCAACTTAAAGCAGTTGAGGTTAAGAACAACTTCTGCTTTCTTTAACCAGAAATCACAATTCCAGCTTTTTAGAAATCTCCTTCTTTTGAAAGGTTACCACAAAGTTATTGCAAACTATAACTTTTGTTGATTTTACTACTCTTTCGCGTCAGTTTTTACGTGACTGTCTTCTCTTGCAGTGATTACGAAAGGGCTTGTGGAGAAGGAAAAAGACATTCAATACTTTGATACATGGTTTTAAATTACATTGCAGCCCGAAATGTTCTTGTGATTCGCCGCAATTGCTGCGGCATTTCTCGCAATTGAGCCTGTATCGTTCAGAATTGTTGCCACCGTCCACAGCTGCAGTATAACAACGAAAACTTGATGGCAGTAATATCCCTTTTCCCGTCTCTGTTTATTCTTTGCCATTGTTTTATCAATCCGGTCTTGTTTACCTGCCATGAATCATTTCAGGAGTATGGGAACATGTAATATATAATCGCACATCAATGGTGAAGAACAGGAGACATGAACTTTCTGATCTTTCCCATGAACCTCTGTTCTTTCAGAGCATAGCCACTTACTTTCATACCTCTGTTTCGTGATCTGACTACGTTCAGTGGATGCCAACATCATAAATGTACCTTTTCGTGCCCCCCCTATAGTCATAGTGGGGGCTTCGTCAGAAATCACGGAACTTGCCATGAAAAGCACTCTGATTCAACAGAGTTTATGCTTTTTTCTAGTTTAGCACATTCTTTATAACTATGGGGCGCTGAAGTACATAGAGATTTTACTTGATGGTGTCAAGTAGGTGATGATTAGACTTCTATTACTTTCCACGTTGCCTTCGGATTAAGTGGTTTTATGTCATGTTAATTCGAACTTGTTCCACCCATGTTAATGTTTGCCGAGTTTTAAGTGTTTTTTACCAGCCAAAGCTCATTTGCTAAATCGATTATTCGCTTAAGTTGATTTTGCATATGTATAAAAGTACAAGGAAAGGCAGGGAAGTGATTTACTGTATTGTTATATATAAGAAATATGCTCTCCGATTTCGCAAATGGGTCCATAGCTCAGTGGTAGAGCATTTGACTGCAGATCAAGAGGTCACCGGTTCGAACCCGGTTGGGCCCTTTTAAAAATAAAATCATCATTTTTCAGACTTTTGATTTCACATACTAAAAGAGGGTTATAAACTATTGTGAACTGAAATCCGTGAGAAGAGCTTCAGATTAAATTGCACTCTTTTTTGATAGGCCAGAGTTTTCGATTTGATCAAGACTTGGATTTAAGAGTATCAAGCATTTTCATTTATTAATCTTGGGTTAAATACAACAAGAAGGTTGAAAAGCTTGGGCCAAATAAGAGCTTAAAATTTAATTCAATATATATGTTTGGGCTTTTCATGTATATTTGAAGCCCAATTAGAAATTTCTTTTAACTTAAACTAAATTTGTGCCCAAAAAATTTGAAATTTAATTCAATAACATATTTATGTTTTCATGTATGTCTAAGCCCAATCAAAAATTTCTTTAACTTGAGCTTAATTTGACTCAAGAAACTTAAATTCTAATTCATTAAATACGTTTAGATCTCTTTTTTTTTGTATATATGAAGCCCAGTAAATTTTTTTTAATTTAGCTAAATTTGAGCCCCCAAAAAGTTAAAATCTAATCCAATAGATATGTTTGGGCTTTTCGTGTATTCCTGAAGCCCGATCAAAATTTTCCTTTTTTGGATTAACGTTCGAACTTAACCTCATCTAGGTGTAAATGTATCAATTTCAACCTTAGCACAATTCAGTTTTATAACAAAAGTGTGACAGTTTTGAACATATAAGCTTATGAGAAGCGGCAACTCAAGAAGGGGTCCTATTACAAGCTGTTACGTGTATGTTCCCGAAAATTCTTCGGCCAGTTCCAAGTATAACTTTTACAAATGGGCAGATAACGGAGAAAATGAAGGCGGCCAGAAATGAGAAATCACAGAAGCACCAAACAGAACTTGTATTTACATCCTATACCTGTACAGTGTATTGTACATAAAGAACAGCTAATTTGAGTAGGAACTAACAACATGGGAAGCAACAAGTAACAAGCAACACGAAGTCATCCTACCTACCCTAACATTTGAAGTTAATGGCTACTCTATCGAAACTTTTTCGATCCTGTATGCGTATCTGTATGTAATTTCAACTTTAAAAATTTCAGGCTGAGATGGGTGCCTGCAAAGCCATCGTGTAAAATTGTTGAAGATCATATTCTGCATCAACTAGAGTTCAAGGTTGCCCTTCACTGCTATCGATCAAGCAAAAGTGGGCCAAAAGTTAGAGTTCAAGGTTGCCCTTCACTGCTATCGATCAAGCAAAAGTGGGCCAAAAGTTCACTATGCAAAATCTTGTACTGGTAACCTTATGGATTTGGTTAAGGAAAAAACTTCAACTAAGTTCGATACCCCTTTCCCTTGCTGCATCTAGAACTGAGCTAGCATCTCCCTTGGTCTTGACCCGCTTATAGTATGAATGCCACAGCTTGAGGGAGAATGGATATACTGATAAAGCTCTCTTGTAAAATCTCTCAGAAATCATATCAATGTCTGCAATATCACCCAAAATACCAGATGCTTCAACCCAGACATACTCTGGTGCTATCGGAATAGCATGAAAGATAGCATCCACCAAAGTTGAGCAAGCCCAAAACAATAAACTACCAGAGGTAACGTCAAGAGTATTATCTCTGCTTAGCTTCTTAAAAACAGAAAATGCTAATTGGTAATTGGAAGGAACCGTGTCCAGGACAGCTTCAACAAAATCCACCATCTCCTTTGACTGGCTTAAATTTTGGGGTAAGAGAGATGGGCCATGCCACGCTTCAAGACATAAGTTCACTAGGTCCGACTCAAGTGAAACTGGAGTCAATATGGTGCTAACTAGCTTCTGAACTCTCGATTTGTCAATGTCATTAATGAACCGTCTTGATAATGGCTCACAGACAAAGAAAGCTACAGTATCCTCCAAATAAGTATTCAAGATGTTCAATTGCTCACTGATAGGAACATCACCAGCTTGTGCCTTGTAGCTGAGCATGAACCTGGCATATTCCCTTAGGCAATACTTGATATAAGGAGCAGGTGCAGCCTTTAACACCTTGTCAAATGCACAACGTGCTTGAAAATGATCATTCTGTAACAACTTTGTAAGAGACAAATTAAGAAAGCCAAACATTAGATCCAGCCGAGCAGACTCAGATATCAAAGAGTTTGGACTTCGACTTGAATCTGATTCCAATGATATGTGTGAGCTATTGACAGCCTCCAGCTTTTCATTTTGAGCAAGTTGAACTTTTGAAACAGAGTTGAACCATTGGAGAATCAGGTCTCTCGCAAGATCAGGAAGTCCTTTTTGGAGGACAAATTCAATGTATTGATTCCAGATACAATGGATTCCAGGAACTTCTTTTGGCCAGTTAGTAAGGGCTTCCTCAAACCCCTTCATGAATGAACCTCCATAATCATTAGTCTGCAATCTTGCTGATATAAGGACAAATTCCAAGCAGTACGGGTACAACTTCATATATTTTTCCAAATAATTCCGAGAACACTCCAAGCCATCAACTGCTGCAATACATCTAATATGAATGAGTGCAAACTTTTGGGCCAATCTTGAACCAACTTCGGTTTTAGTTGATTCACTATTGGCTTCCAATTTAACAGAATCCAGTGCCAAATTTAGCAGCTTGAGAGCACTTTCTTTTTCTCCATCTATTAGATGAACAGGAGGCCATTCGATTTCAAGGAATTCTTTTGCACATTCAAATTGGTTTACAACAGCATTAGGCAACTTCCTGTACATAACTAAGTACACACAACAAACCCAGAATATATATTTGTCAGAAATCATTAAACATGACAAAATATCAGAGAGCAAGGAAGAATAAGGCTCATCTGATTCAGATGCTTCCACTAATAGCCCATAGACTGTCTGAATGGCCTTCTCTACTTTCCCAGACATGCACAGCCAATCCATCATCTGCAAGAAAAGGTCTAAGATGCATGCACTAGCAGATGCTGGATCACTCTCAGAGACAGATCCCAGTTGGTGACGGCAAAGTGCTGCTAAAGCTGTATTATATGCAAGCAACCGGTCATCAAGATGTTGACGACTGTTTATGAACATAAGCCAAAGTACATAAGATCCTTCATTGTATTTGACCTGGAGAGGAGGAAGAAATGGGATTAAGATGCAAATGCAAAATCGTGTCAAAAATTAAAAAATAAATGGAGAGAAATAAGAGAACAAGTTCAGCTACTGACAGCAACAATTTATTTCTGAATTCCAATTGTCTTCTATGTAAATAAAAAAGAAAGGAATAGCACCCTTTGACAGCTTAAGAATTAACCAAATACAAAATTGATGCTGAATTTATTTTTCTCATTAAAAGTTGTGATGCTAGTCCACATCCAGTTGCATACCGCATAAGAGAACATGTCATCCTTTCCAACTAACTTAAAGCTGCTACCATGAATAAGGAGATAAAGGATCCACAAAATTTCAGATGCTGGGTCAGCTTCTAAAGCTCGAGACAGAACATTAAGGGCCTGCAAAGTTATGTATTTGATGTGATACCACAAATTTCGGAAGATACATTAGGCAGGATCATATGCAATCCACAAAGAATTACCTTCTTCATACCCTCTATCTTGTTAACGTCTTGATTAAGAATAAGAAGTGCCATCTCCAGAGATTTCATGTTACTGGACATTGTGTCATTGAGACTATCCTGAATACATTAAGCACAATAAAAATATCTAAACTTGAGATAAGTGCTAAAGTTAAGCCCCAGATCAGAAGAAGATGATGTCGTACAAATAACAGGAAATAACTTTAACCAGAAGAGCAATTGAACAAAACATATCAATTTAACACGGAAAGTAAGCCAGTCATAAAGGAGGTGGTATTAAACAAACCACTATGCCATTTCTACTCTGAAAATATGACGACTGTCTGTTTGAACTCCAGTGAACCTCAATACGATTATTGTTGCCACGTAAAAAAGGTTCATCTGCACGCATATCTATTTGAGGCAAACTTGATATACATAAGCACACACTGAAACATCTCTGCCAGCATTGAGTATTTCTCCTTGCTACAACAGATTCATACGAATGAGGGTAAGTTTTCAACGTATCTAAGCCAACTAGATAAGTTGAAATCACAGCAGTATGATATTTCAACTCCTCTTTTGCACCATTGCATACTTGAGAACATAAAGGCAATCCAACCTGACCACCTGGAAAATACTCACTTTAGGAGCATGATAAGCAAACATATCAAAATTAATAGATGAAGACACCGACCAGATCTATGAGAATCTTCATGCTGATGATAGCCTTCCTTTTCATTTGAGAAATCTCTAACATGTTGTGAAGGGCAAGCAGTATTATTGCATTTCCCTCGGAGTTCATATAAACAAAGAGGCCAAAATGGGTCAATTGCTGCGTTACAAGAAAATGAACCAGATTCGCTTCCACAAATTTCCCCAACAGTCACATCCATAGGGTTCTTAATAACATTTTCCTGACAAATAAAATCCTTCTGATGATAATTAGGTGATTTGTACTGTTTACTTTCCCTTCTCTGTAATCCAGATGATGCTTGAATTAAAGCAAATACACTCCTCAAAACCAGAGGAGGAGAAAGTACAACAGAAGGTGCAAACTGATAACTACCATCAGAATACCCATCAACCTTGGAACCATCAGCAGGTTGATACTCAAGAGAATTCCTTTCTTCGTTATGGTCCTTCTGGATATGGAAAAGTCCATCAAAATGTCTTCTTTCTGGCTTCTCTTTGCCTAAATCAAACAAAAAAAACTATTAGCAGTGGCTAATAACAAATTAAAAAAAGGAGAACAAAGCCTTACACCTACAAATAACTGATTTGATATTTCTGTCCATTATATTAATCGATTATTGCTAAGTCAGAAGATACTTACTATAGACAAAGAGGCTAAATAAGGTAATGCATCGTAGACAGAAAGTTACCTCTGTGCTCACACTCTTGATTTCTTTCAGCTTCTGAGAATGGAGGACTCCCATTGTTTGTCTGAGTTCTTTCACTTTCATTGTCCTCATTAGTCTCTAGTACATCATCTGATGTCACCATGTTTGATAATCTATTATTCTTCGACAAAGCCTTTTTTCCCAAACGTGCAAACAGTTCAGACCTTAGTGTTGCCTCAAGAAGAAGAGATTCTGATGATCCATTAACAGGGAAACTTTTGCTCGAATCTTGACTCAATTCCCTTCGCTTTCCTATAGAATATTCTTCATTTTGTTGATTTTTAAAATTTGGTAGCACAGCTCTATGGTCCAACAGAGATGTCTCTTCATCATCATCTGGGGAAACGTTAGGATCATTGGATGGAGAACTTACACCATTTGTACCATTATTACTGTTATGAGGTAAAGGCTCTGACAAACTAGCATCTGGCTCGCTGCATGGATCAGAACTCAAATTTTGATTATTTATATTTTGATAAGATGAGCTCAAGGGAGAAGCCCTGGTATGTGGGATGCTTGTATCACACCTTGGTGGGATTAAATCATCATACTCAGACAGCATTTGATGCCTTGAAGAAGGTACTAGATCTAGAGTCCTAGTTAGGCTGTCTCCCATGTGCAACCCACTCCCAACATGGTCATGCTGCCTGGGGGACCATAACAAACTTGATTCATTCATGAGAAAAGATCGAACCTGAGCCGAGTACAATTCCCTTTGGTTATAAAGTTCCGTACATCTAACATTAGCTTCAATCAAATCTCTCTGAGCTCTTCGATAAGCTTTCAGAGCCTTCCTCTCTTCAATTTCACATCTCCGTCTGAGTTCTTGGGCTTCTTCCAACTCCTTATCCAATGATTCCTCCATGTCAACCAAGGACTGCATTTGTCTTTTGCTGTGTCCTACCACATTCATGGTACCTAAATAGTTCCAGTTGTTTACATTGCTCGGTGATGCCTGAAAAGAGTACCAACAAATGTAACCAAACATAATAAGAAACTTGATTTTTATTAGTGGTTACAGCCTTTTCTCATAAAGAACGGAAATTAATTTAGGTCATTCTTTGTAATAGTTAGTTTTCCCTTTTAGAAGATTTACAAGAACAAAATTCCTTGATATTTTCTGTAATTATTGTTTTTTCACTAGGAGTTGAAATGAAATAGGCTTCATTAAAGGTTTTCTTGTTTAGGTTATGATTCAATAGAAGCTACAGTTTAGTAACAACAGGGAAACACATGCACCCACTAAAGTAGAGTGTTTATCTGGCACAGATCTGTACTCTCCATGCAAAACGTGACAAGCATCATCAAACTTTTATTACCCATATAGTCCATCCACAGCTCTGGAAATTTTATGATTGCAAGGGCATGTTAAACGTAAGAGGATTAAAAGTCATAACAAGATAAAGTAGAGAGTTCAAGGGAATGTTAAACGTAATAGGATTAAAAGTCATAACAAGATAAAGTAGAGAGTTATATGGCACAGACCCCTACTCTCCGTGCAAAACATGAAAAAATCATCAAACTTCTATTATCCATGTAATCCATCCACAATTCTGGAAATTTTATCGTTGCAAGGATAAGTTAAATGTGACAGAATGGAAGTCCTAACAAGTGCAGAAAAAAGCATAAACATAGTGCTGGGAGCGGTTCATAAAGGTAAAATTTTGCAATAAAAGTACCATCAAACAGTATTCTCCAACAACATAATGGAATTATGTATGAAAACAGTGTGGTATCAATCAAAATCATACAAGGGTGCACCTGCATACTATTTCTATTGGACTGTCGGTGATTGCTAACGATGTGAGCACCTGCAAAAAAAATCAACTCAATCAATCAGGTTAACTTAGCTAAATGCAGAACAAAACTTGAGGAAAATAGCAAAAGGCCATACTAGGTAGATCTCCAGGTGAGATATCCACCCCATCATTATGTTGCTTTTGCAATATAATCCCCCTTGATTCTGATCTCTTTGAGGGGCTTACTTTCTTGCTACTCTCTGCCACGTTCCTGTCACATAAACTATTGCTTTCCAATGCTTGCTGTTTTGAATGTAGATTATACTTTGCAGACAGTGTTTCTGGTGGGAAATCAGTATTCGGCTGGGTAGAATATGAGCCACCAACTTTTTTACGTTTTTTGTCTGGTTCTCTTGGATCCAAACTAACTGCATCAGCAGAAACTGAAACAGATTTTTTGGCTGCATCATGGCCAGACTTCATGGCAGGATAACCACTGGCTGAAACAGGGATGGACTCTTTACTTTGTTGGATAATCTTAAGCTTCAGTTCCCGCTCTCTCTCCGCAATCTGCTTTCTCAAGTCTTGAACTTTTGTGTCCTTTAAAGTCAGAGGGCTAGAACCACGCTCATGGGTTAAGAAACTTTTGTTGCTGGTATTAGAATTTCTATTTTGAGATCGAGAACCTTGCTCAACAAAAGAGGGGTTGACACCTTTAGGATTGATGCCCGCAATTGTCCTGGACATTGATGGAAAGGATGGGCGACTTTGAGATAATCTTTTGGGCATTACTTTGTTTAATGGCCGGACATTATCTTCAAAACTTTTTGATTTTGCTGATGGAATTGAGGGCAATCTTTGATCGCCATCCACTCTAGCCACATCACTTTTAATATTTTCTTGTTGGTCATCTTCATATTCGCTATCACTGTCATTGTCTGAGAAGGATATAACTAGGTTGTTGTCGGATCCTGAAGGAGCATACCAGCCTGGCTTAGAAGCATTGAATGTCAACCGACTCTTTTCAAAGTTTTTCACATTATTTGGTTTCACAATTTTTTGTGACTGAACACCCACAGAGCTTAAAGTCACAACACTCGAGGAGGCCTTCCCTGCAAAGCATATTTGTTCTATTTAGATGGCACTTTCTTTTTCAGCAAAAAATTAAATTATTTTCCACAGAATCAAGCGCACATCCATTGCCACAATACATGTTAAGATTTTCAATATCTACAAATGAATTGACCAGAGAAACATACAGCAAAGTCCAGATCTAACTTAGAGACACAAAGAAAGAAATTATGACAGAGTGAAAGTTGAACAAGAGATGAGACCTAAATGCTGAATTACAAATGATATATTCATGGGCCTGCAGCCCAATATTGAATTAATGCTTGATGAGATGAACCCAAGAATTAAAATAGTTGTCACGTGATAAAAGGCCAATGAGGACTTGACAAATGGTAAGGAGAAGACAGGAGCACAGCAGCAGCATCATAACATCTTACAGAATTACTATGTCCATCTTTCAAATGATTGCAACAAAAGGAAATCTTAGAAATTCAAAAAACAAATGGCATAGGAAATGGTATATATTGGAAGAAAAAACAGTTCAGAAAGGGAACAAGCAATAAATACTTTGCATAGAATAAGCACGAGTATATGAGAGCACCGAGTCATATTGTGTTAAAGGCATCAACAAGACCCAAGCCCGGGGCAGATTTAGCAATTGACACATCAGCTTATAACACAGGAATAGAATTTGAACAAAAGATCCAAAAAACCAGGAACTAAGTGCACATAAAACAAGCACAAAAGGCCATTCAAAATACCTGCATGAATACTTTGGATGGTTCTGTTCACACAAGGAACCTGAACGGAACCTGAAGCTGCCAACGATTTAGCTGCAACTGTTGGATCTCCAGCAGAGCATAGAGGATTCTCCTATGAAACATAAGATGATGAGATAGCTCAGCAAACCAAAACAGACAAACCAGATGCACCAAGCATCACCATACATGTCCACAGGATGGAACCTAATATACAGCACCTAAACAGCATCAACTACTTGTTTAGCTTATAAGAGAAATTCATCATACGCAGCACTCACGAAACAACACCTACATCTATAAATTGAGATAAAATCAATGACTTATATGTGAAGAAAAGACATATATGGCAAGTAAAACCCAAAATCAACATTAATTGATCAAAAGTATCATACCATCCGAATGAGCCAATTATGCTCTTTATCACTTAACTTAACCCTAATTGCACCCATTTTCCAATTATTTCCTATTGTGTTACTGATAGGTCAAACGAATAAAAGAGTTCACCAAACAAAAACAAAAAAGTAGAATAAAAAGGACGGTAAATCGAATGCATAGGTCAAAGGACGGCAAATCGAATGCATAGGTCGCAGTCCAGCAACAACCAAATGAAGACACCACGAGGAAATATCAAACAGAGCGCTAATATGCAGTTAACGGCAACAAATGTGGAGGGATAAGGATGTCGATGAACCGCACGTCGTCACCGGAAGAGGAGAGTTCGCCCTCTTCCCTGATTTTGGCCGCGACCTCCGGTGGCTTAGGGTTTGACGTCGTTGAGGCCATTAACGCGTAAAAGCACTGTAACCACCGAACGTATTGATTTTCTACGAAGAACAGACGATCGAATCAAAAATGGGAATCAATGAAATGCATATTATAGGCCCGGGAATTTTAATTTAATTACAGATGTTTTCTTCCCAATCTCCACGAGTACATAATGGACTGAAGTTACTTAAAAAGAGGCCCAATCTTTTCTTCGCATAATATAAAGTGATAAATTTTTTTAATTTTAAAATAAAAATATAAAAACGTTTTAGATTATAAAATGAGATTATCTTATATAATTATAGAATAAAAGTGCCTTTTGAAATTGAACTTTTATAATAAAATAAAAAATTGTTTCAAATTGAATCTTAATATTTTTCAAAAGTTTAAAATAAATAATAAAAAATTTAACAAAATTAATTCTCAATTAGTTAAAAATAATATTAACATGATAAATTTGTTATTTTTAACCAAAAAAAATGATTCTAACTATTAAGTCATGAGTGAGATTTATTGTTAGAATTTTATAAAAGTAAATTCTACAAGCGATGATGAACCTTAGGTGATATAGATTCTATTTAATATAAAATCTGAAATTTACATTTTATTTAATATAAAAAAATTAATTGTGAGGTAATAAAACCTACTTTTTATTTAAAAATAAATATATTTTTATATATTTAAGATTTATTTTGAACATTTTGAAAGTGTTAAGTTTTATTTTAAATGCTTTAAAATATTAAGATTTAATTTATATTTTATTATCTTCGTTAAGGATCAAAATACTTTTTATTTTTGGTAATATTATATTTTTGTATGTATTTTAAATAAAAACACTAAAATAAAAATTTTGAAAAAATTGACAAGTTATATTTTTAATATATAATTGGTCGTAGATGCGTAGATTGGCCCAATGTTTAATTTTCCTATGAAGAGCTGAAACGTGGAGGACCCGCACAGGGGTGGTACGGACAATAACTGATGTTGGTGGTTTTCTTTAGAATCTCCCTCAATCTGCGACTTTTACAGTATCAGGTGATCGTCTTCAACCTCCAAGAACAAGAAAAGTGAAGGCTGTTAGAGTCTAATAGATTTCCAACAAAAGCTTCAACAAGAAGAAGAAGAAGAAGGAGAAGGAGAAGTATAATTAAGGTCGAAAATGGCAAGACTTCTGAAACTGGCTCTGGAGGAAATTACCCGTGAGTGTGACGACAACGCAGAGAGATCACGTATAAGCAACGACACTTCTCGCAGGGTTCATGAAGGCTTTGGTTTGGGACCTCATCGCCATGGAAGCACCAGTGTCTCCGTGAGCTAAGCTTTAGCCTAAACACATAAACACACAAAAAACACAGACATATACATATATATGGCCCTTCCTGGAAACTTCTTCTTCTGTTGTTTTCTTTTATCTTTCTTGACATACGGTACGTAGCATGTTAATGCATGCAGGAAGTGGAAGCACGTTCTGAGACATTATTTCGGAGGATGAGAAGATCGTCGGGATCAAGGCTGTATGTATCCAACTTGGATTTACGAGTCACTGATAGCGTTATTGAGGTGATGATGCTCTTTCTCTACTCTGGAATTATCTTCAAGTAGACTTGACAAAACTTGAAATCGTCAAATAAAATTTGATATAATTAAATTCAAGTTTAGTAAAAAGATTTAAAACTTAAAACAAATTTTATCCTCAAATATTTGATTTGATTAATTTAAATTTGATCGATCTACTTAAAATTCAAATTTTATTACCAAATTCGTTAGACTCAAAATAGTTAATTATTTTTAGTTATTGAAATTATATTAAAATGATAATAGATTGAATCAAATTTAAATTGTTTCTTTTTTAGTTTAATCAAATTCTAAAATAATATTATGTTAATAAATATAGTTAAAACAATCTTACTTTTTTAAAACTGAAAAGAAAAGAATTTTATATCCTTAAATTTTAATTTAAGTAAAAACGTTTATGGATAAGACCTCCCCAACTAGATTGTTATTTCTGTGTAAGAAAGGTGAAGTGCCTGAAAACAAGTTGTATAATTTGCAGCTAATGTTCTCTGGGGTTGGGAAACTGATAAGCCACTTGGTTCATCGCGATGAGAGTGGAAATCCAAAGGTGCTTTGAGAAGGAATTATTATTATTATTAAAATCGGTCTATTTCTGTTTCTTATTGGGAACAGCCGACGTGGTGTATTTGTACCGGTCAAATGCTTTAGAGACTATGAAGAGATACCAAGGTAGGCCTGTAATTGGAATGTAATATAGTAAAAAGTTGTTTGGGAAGGATGGAAGGGTTCATAATGTAATGTAGTAAAATATTGTTTGGAAGATGGATGGAATGAAATGTAACGTATAATAAATAACTTTTATACCTTTTATATTAAAATGGTTGTTGCAAGAAGTTTATTATTTTATTATTAATTATATAAAAATATTAGTATTAATTATTTA
>JANIJH010000003.1:63049780-63072158 GCA_024520975.1 Erythroxylum areolatum
TTAGATCATTTATTGGGCCACTTTATTATCTTTATCTGGATCAAATGGCGCAACTTAACCGGTAATTTATTTAAAAATCAAAATCGCAATTAATGTTAGTCCAACTTCAGAGACATTGACAAAATTGCCCTTTGGGGCAAAAATGTCTAACATTGATTACACTTATGTTTGGTTTCATTTATATTTACTTCTTGTTGTTTTTAGTTTTTAGTTTTTTTTTCTAATTTTTTTTCTTTCAAATAAAACTAAAAACATGTTTGATTATTGATGTAATTGTATTTTATTACTAACAATAATTACATAATAGATAAAATTTAAAAGTAAAATATTTTTAATTAATTAAATATATTTTAATTTCTTATATATTATTTATTAATAATCAAAATATTATTTAAAAAATATATATTGAAGATATTTTAATTTAATTAATTTAATTTAACTACAAAAATTTAAAAATATTTGTAAAATTAAATTATTCATAATTTTAATTAATTAAATATATATTAAATTAAATTATTAATAATTATTATATTAAATAATTAAATAATATATATTTAGTTGAGAGTAAATTAAATTATGAAAAAACAAAAATGACTTTTTTTGTTAAAATAAAAAATATAAACGGAAACAAACAATTGTAACAGAAATTCTGAAACATCAAGTTCCCAAATATTAAAATAATTTCAGAAAATTATGTGTCCTTTTTCACTAAACTTTTGTGCATTTAACTTTATAAAACTTAAAACACTCTCAAAAGTCATCCCAACAGTTGATAAAATTTGTTTTTGCACCATAAATGAAAAGAAAAAGAAATCCAAAATAAAAGGAAAATAAACTATAACATATTAACAATCAACATATAATTTACATTTGCTTACAAGATTATCAAGTTCAAATAGGCCAAGCAAACCATCATCAGAGAGACTTCAACAAAATGCCATTGGCATATCTACAGCCAAACCATTATCCCTAACCAGTCACCAACCCATCAATGTTCTCTTAACTTTGTCCAAAATCTGATTTCTGGCTTGATTACAATCCAAGGAAAATTCGCAGTTCTCGTCTAACAAGAATCGGTAGACTTCCCACTCACGATTGTGAGTCGAATGCCTTCCGATTTCGGCCTATGTATTAAGGAGGGTTAGTCATATTGTGCGGGAAGAATATGAATACACCGAAACACAAAAGTTTAGAAGAGACATGAAGTGATTACCAACAATACACAGATTCTTAACTTCTTCAAAGCCAGAGTGACATCGTAGAAAACTCGGGGTCTTCCTTTCCCACATAGCTCAACAGGATTAGCAACCAAAAGTTCCGTGTCGGGGCCTCGGTTGGCGATAATTACTCGCAAAGGATTGAGCATCTCCTCCTTTAGGCGAGAGCATAGATGGAGCTGAAACTTGGTATCTAGGACTTTCCTCCCATCATTTAGTTGAATAAAGAGGTCCATGTTGCGTGACCCTTTTACACTTGAAGCAAATCTTCCATAAGCTATCTAAATGAGGATAAGCAATACATTGGTAAAATATAAATTGCAAGTTTTGATTGAAGTAAGGCACACATTCAACTCTACCACACTGAACCAAAAGAACAAACAACCAAACGAAACTACCATAAGACTAATGTCACCGATCTTTTACGTTAATTAAGACGCACCCCATACGGCTAAAACATCAATCGATCCAGTTCACAGCAGAAATGGCACACTCAATTCACCTAAAATCCTCCAAGATAGCTAGGATAAATCTGATAGAACGTCTAAACAATGTCAATCATAGTTCATACAAAGTGGATGAGCAAAGTACCCGGATGTTGAAATCCTTTGAAATTCTCAAGATGTCATAAAATAAGCCCTTTTGATCGATGCATTGTATCTGAAGCAACGTATGAGCTTGGCTCAAAAGATTGTCCACGGTAATAGACACCTTACTCAGTGTCGTTTTATCTTTTTCAAATGTGTTCTTGTCAGACTCCTTTTCCAATTGCTCACAACTAAACAATTCCTCGGCAACAGCAGGAGGAAGAGAGGAGAAAGCCTGCAAACTTTCATATTCAGGCCCAGCCAATTGAAGTTCACAGCTGATACAATACTTTGAGAAAAGATTAATCAGGCAGGAACATGTTTCATCTCGCCTTTCTTGTGAGTGTAAAAGTCCCCTGCAACAACAAATATCACTTTGAACTCAAATGTAATCAGTGGCTTCTAGTAGCTGTGCACCACCATACTGTGCATTATCAGAAGACAGCATATCTGAAAACCTCACAAAAGCAAGAACCTAAGCTGTTGGCTCAGGTCAGTATATACGAAAGTGGAATTGAAGCGAACTTTGGATTTCAGTGAACCTTGCTTTACTAAGAACGAGATTTTTAAAACTGAGATTAGGACATTGCAAAGATGAATCGTTTCAGTTGGAAACTTGAAAAAAGTTTAACAGGCAAACATTAATCATTGAGAATAGGGGCAGATATAGCATTCAAGTGGAGATAATGAAACAGTGAATTCAGAACACTAAAATTCATAAAATCACACAAATTTCCAAATCGTAGGAATCAAGAAGAATTGCAGACACAACAAGGTTGAAAGAAAAAAGCAAACAGAATCCACCAAATCCGTGAACAATACTCACATGCCATCTGTGATGAAGAACAAGTCCACAACTCTGCCATCAGGTGTTGACATCACTTTTACCTTTTCAATCGTAAACTCTAATTCACTAATCACCTTTGTAACCTCTGCAAAAAGACACAACCACATTATTATTTTTCTATTTGAACAAACAGAACAAGAACAAGATCGAATTTAATGCCATTTCCCAATTACCGTGAAGCAATCCTTTCCTGTCAAAACAGCAAAACTTCAGCAAGTACAGCGCGTTTGGCGAAGGATCACTGTACCTTTGATCGAAACACAACGAACCCAGACATGAAGGAGAAGCATAAAACAGCCTGTTCTTCAAGCTTTCCCAACGAACTGTGTGTGTAACAGAATAAGGAACGACCCAGAATACCATGTAACACCATCTTCCATCAGTTGAAAAGTCTGCAACATTCGAAATAACTTTTGACACACTAATCGACCCACATTCGAAAAAGATCTGAAAAAAGCTAAACATAACAGCTTTACAACTTCTGATTACATAAACGAGGGTGCACCTGCTTGAGAAATTCGAAGACCAAACTCGAGAATGATCCGGCAGAGATCGCAACCCAGGCCAGCCTTGTCAGGACAATTCACGGTGACGACAAATGGGTCGCCGGGGACTTTGGCTTCTTCAACCAAGACGACGTCTAAGCTGCTGACTCTGTGAGTACTCATCGACTTCAGGTGCAAGAGAGGCCAAACAACAAAAACAGTAACAACCCAGTTGCCCAAATATGAACCTCAAGCTCAGGATTGTACGTTACTGTAATCTGATGTCGAAGTGAGCGTGAACGAGACTCAGGTTTGAGATTTGCTTCTGCTCTGCAAGAGAGAGAGAAGACCAGAGACAGCCTTTTTGAGGCGGCGGTTGACGTGGACCCCCCTGAGAGTTGTGTACAATTGACATGGACCCACCTGAGAGTTGTGTACAGAGTCAGTGAGCCCGCGTGGGGACACAAGTGGAATAATTCTTCAAATGTTCCGCCACTTTCTCGAAGAACATCAGAGTGCGACCACGAAAGCAACAGGTTTTGGTGCATTAAATCCCATTTAATATTGCACATGAAAATGGGTTTTCAAAAACAGGAAGCTAATCATACCAACAACTTGTGTTCATGACGTAATCGAATTGTCAATGATAATGAGAGAAAAAAAAAAAGGTGATAAAGAGAAGAGGAGAAAACGGTTGACGGGACTAAATCAGGACAAAGACACAGGAACAGAGGAATAAGCAAAAGTCTGTTTTAAAAATCGAACCGGTCTCTGGTGGCTTACTGGCTATTCGGTCCGGTTTATCCTTAAAAATTAGTTCTTAATTGAATTAGTGAGAATCAGTCAAAATCGGTCAATTAATCGGTTAGATCGGTCCGGTTTAACCGGTCTGATCACTGGTTCAATAAAATTTTTATTTTTTTTATTTTTTTGTTTTTTATTTTTTGGTACATTTTTGTATTTTTTTAAATATTATTAATATTATATATAATTAAATATAATTATTACATAATTATGACGTTATATCGGTGACCAATAAAGTCTCCAATTCGATGACCAGTCTGAGTTTCAAAATACTTGCAAAACCAAACTTGTTCTGTACATGAACAATGATGATTAGGATTAACGTGACCGTTAATTCACGCGCATGGTCATTGACAATATTACATTAGTCATGTCTTAATCAGGCAACATTAACAAGATATTCAAGGAGTTCTTGTTAATGCAAGGACGTAATGAATATGCATATGGTCCAAATACTCTTTCTCAAATCTAATTTATGTTATATGTTAAATTTAGGTCAAACTCAAGAACAATTATTATTACTGATCATATTCAAAAAAATAAAATCAAATTTGAATCTGAGATAACTTTCCATCCCTAGCCATGCCAACAAGTAGGTCAGGACAAAATTTGAAATTAGTTTGACATTTCTAACCCTAATACATCAATAATAATAACCCAATAAAAAATTATGCTAAATGCTAGAAAGGTCTACTATATACAATTTTACTCGTAACTAATAAAAAGGTTGTTTTCGAATGATTATAAGAAAATTTGTCATTTCTAACTAATATCGCATATTTGATTTTTTTTGACCTCTTAACTAACAGGAAACTAATTAAAGTATATAAAGAACCAAAAAGTCCAAAAACAATCCCAAAGAAACTCTATTGAGAAGTTGAGATGTAACCCAAAAAAGTACTCATACAAAACTCTTGATCATGACTTGGGATGAAGGTATTTCTCCCTATAATAACGAAATTCAGCATAGATGGTATAAGATTATTCTTGGATCATCAAGTAGTAGCAGGAAAATACAGGGAAAAAGAACCAAAGGAGACTATGAAATGGACACAAGAACCAATTGCGTATGACTTGAGTTTTCAGAGAATTAGAAATGGAAACAACCCCCCTTCTCAATTTCTTCTAGGGACTCCGAGCCTCAGCCGGAAATCGTCCTCCATGAGGGGAAGCCCGTTGCGTAGTTTGATCTTTGGTTCCCATCCTAGAAGCTCCTTTGCCTTCGTGATGTCTGGTTTTCGCTGACGAGGATCGTCGGGTGTGTTCTCCACCATTGTTATCTCCACATCAGGATTGATAAGCTGCCAATAGAAAGTCATCAAACTTCTATTCAGTAACCTTGTTTTAAAGAAAAATAATATGAACGGAGTTAACAGGCAATTCAATACTAACCTCCTTGACAGTCTCTGCAAGTTCAAGCATAGTGAATTCACCTAAAACACCAGTGCCTCAGTTAATAATCGTACCAATTTCTCTGTTTTCCAAATGAATATCTTGGAAGAACAACATAGGTTAAAGTTCGTTACCTGGATTTCCAATGTTAATCGGTCCGGTATTCTCTCCTTCCATAAGTCGAATAAGGCCATCAACCTTCATCAATCAAAATCAGAACTTGAGATGTGATTATGATTTCAAGGAACTTGTGGCAGCAATCAAAAGTCAAGTCAAATTTCTTGCATTACCATGTCAGACACATAACAGAAACTCCGGGTTTGGGTTCCAGGTGCTTGAACAGTCAAAGGCTCATTACTGTATTATTGACAGAGCAAGAATAAGTTGAAACCAAACGAATAGCAAACTGATAAAAGAAGATCTACATTGTCAATATTAAAGGTTCATTCAATTCGTTACCGGACTGCTTGCGCAATAAAATTGCTGACCACACGCCCATCGTCAATGTTCATACGGGGTCCATAAGTGTTGAATATTCTGGCAATCCGGATCTCTGAGACAGCATCAAGCATTTAGCAAACATGTGAAATGATGGTTCGAGTTTAACAAATGAGAAACATATGATGATTCATATCGTCATTCAGACTTCAGAAAATAGACCCAAAAATTAGAGAGGGAAAGGAGCCACCCACCTATCCCATGCTGTCTATGATAATCGAACATTAGCGTTTCAGCCACTCTCTTTCCCTCATCATAACAACTCCTAACTCCTGCAAGATATTTCCAATACCAGTGATAAGGACCTTGTATCACTGGTTGTCGTAGAATTACTCATAATACAAGCAATGGAAAATTATGCAGCATGCTAACAGGTAGTACTTATAGCTTGCAAAATAGAACTTCCATTTCAAACAATGAATTCCATAAAAGTGAAGGTGATCCATAAGCCATCCTGTGGACTAAAATATGATCCTCAACGTTTTGAATACTGAATTACCAATAGGGTTGACATTTCCCCAATAGCTCTCAGTCTGAGGGTGGATTAGTGGATCACCATACACCTCTGAAGTTGATGTAAGCAAAATCCTGTTGTTATTTGTTATGGTATCAGTAGCATAAGAACATGTTGAAGGCCACAATAGAAAACATAGAGGTAAAAATCAAACCTTGCTCCTACTCTCTTGGCAAGTCCTAACATATTCAAGGTACCAATCACATTTGTCTTTATGGTCTGTCAAAGGACCAAATGGCCAACATCATCAGAACAAGGTAAAAAGCTTCATATATCTGCTCCCACATGAAAGCTAACACTACGGGGAGAATGAGAAACTAACAGGAGAACAATTCACCGATAAACATACCTTTACAGGATTGTATTTGTAGAAGATAGGAGAAGCAGGGCAAGCAAGATGGTAAATTTGATCAACCTCAACCAACAATGGCTCAGTGACATCTATAGAAGAATCAACAGAAAGTCACATATAAAAACCAGTGAGTTTTAGCAACTCTTGAGGAGAAAGAGTAGAGAAGCCTATTGAGCCCTTTAAAAAAGGTTTTACCATGTCGAATTAACTCAAATCTGGGATGACCAATCCATTTCCTCAGATTGTCCTTTGAGCCAGTGAAAAAGTTATCCACAACAATCACCTGCAACATGGAAAAACAGAGATTAGAACTTTATAATAGCCACGTATATAATTTTCTTTTAAAGTGTACAACGCAGCATGGAATTCAGTATACTATACTTCCGTTTAATTTTTATTAATTTTCATCTAGAATTTCTGCACAATCTGATAACCACAGAAAAAGCGCCAAATACACAAGACCGTGCTGCTTTTCTAAATTAAATGAAAAAGGTGATTACCTCATTCTTTTCATTTTCCATCAACTTGTCAACAAGGTGAGAGCCAATAAACCCAGCACCTCCAGTGACCAAAATTCTCATATTGGACTGCCACCAAAGCAACATATTATATAAGATCATGGACAGGAAGCACATATATCCATGACTTCTATCAACAAACTGCAGCAAGCTTCATGATAATGAAGTAGAAAATAATATCTAGCAAAGTATACAATTGGTCAAGATAAGTGTCGAGGGCAAGGTGACTGGAAATTCTATAATAATTAGCAATACAGAACAGAAGAAACAAAAAAACTCTGTAGAATCTGCATGGAAAATAGTTCAGGAAGGATAATAATAGTCTTAGTTATTCAATATCAGTCACAATATGTTCAGTAACAACATTTAGGAAAATCACACAAATTTCATTTTTTAATTATTTGTTTTGGTTACATTACTCAGAACATGAATCGACGCTTCTGAAGCTCGCAATAAATATAAAAGTGCATTATCAGGATTTATTGATGTGGGCATACAAAATATCAACAAGAGCAGGAACGGCATGTTCAATTATTCATGCTCCTACCAATAAGAAACAAAGACTAAGATGGGAATAAACTTGCCAATTATCAAGCATCCATATCTGAATAAGGATCAAGAAAGACAAAGAGATAAAGAGACACAACATGTACTAATTGTACCTGAAAGAACTTGGAGAATCTTAAAGGAGATGGCATTGGAGGTGGTTTTGTTGAAGAGCTGTGATCACCGTTGGTCATTTCCTTAGCCATAGTTCTTGACTCCCTAAATATCAAGAAATATAGTTTGAGACAACTAGACAACTTGATCTACCATCAAGATTCATAAAAAAAACAAAAAATCCAAGAATAAGAACAAGAACACTCAATCATGGAACAGATTGTCACATAAACTTTCAACTGCAACTGAAAAGAATAAATAATTACCAAAGAATGTGAAACTATAGGTTGATGAGAAAAAGATTGTCAAAGAGAAAATCTCAGTATTGCCATGGAACACGGCAACAAAGAGATCTAAAGTTCTATACAAGAAACCCAATTGAATTCAATCAACTAAATCCAAATTCTTAACACCAATAGAAATACAGCATCATCAGAATCAACTTGTACCAACTTAGTGATAAGATATTAATGGGAGTAACCAAATCACCAATCTTCAAGACCACGGAAAGTACAGTACTGAAGAAAGCCTCAATGTAACTAAACTGTGACCCATCAGACAAGAGAAAAACGGAACTTCAGATCTGAATCTCACAACAGCAAGAAAGAAAAGACCAAAGAATCATGACCAATGAAATTCAACTTCGAAGCTAGAAGCCAATGACAGAGGCACCAAAAATCAAAAACCCAAAATATTCCACAAACTTCCAACTTTCAAAGAAACAAAAACCCAACCACAGAATGTGAAAACTCAACTAAGATCAGATCACCTGAGAATACACAAACTTCAGTCAAAACACAATACGAAAATCTGATTGTGGTATATGGAAACTGAAAGATTGAAGCTTTATATAAGAAAACCAAAACCCACCAAATGGGCATTAAAATTTTGGCAATGAAAAAAAGGTTAACACAAGAAGATCGCAACAAACTAAGCAGACCAGTACCAAATGGTGATCACGGAAAGGGACAGGAGAAATTTAATCAAACCCTTCAAATTTACGAAAAGAACAGTTGTAAAGAAAGCTTCAACTCAAAGCAACTCCGACCCACCAAACCAATTAATTAAGATCTGAATCTCAACAATCATTACATTTCCCAAGAAACCAGGAAGAGAAAAGAAAAGAAAAAACACGCAAGATTACAAGAAACAGTGAAAGCAGAAAATTTACCAGAGACACTCACCAGAAATTAATTCTATGTATGAATTTTAATGGATTAAACTCAATGAATCATATAGTTCTATATATATATAGAGAGAGATAGATAGATAGATAGATATTGTTAGCGTAGATCGATATATCTATATAGATTTATAAAAATAAATTTATGAGTTTAGATTCTATTTGTTCAGAGTGGTCTAGTTCTTGATGAGAGAGGACTGAAACTACGTTGTAGTCTGGTGGAGGGGACCTTTCGTGGAGAAAAACGGTATCGTTTTGAGAACCTTGCAATCACGGCATGACACGTGATGCTCTTCTCGCTTGTGCTTGCCCTTTGTTTGCGAATCTGTTTCACTTTCTGGTGTAAGGTTTCCGGGAAATCTAATAAGATATGCTTTGTTATATATATACCTATATCTATCTATAAGAGAACGATTTATTTATAGCTTAAACATATAAAATGAAGCACTTCTTCTAATTTTTAAATAAATTATTATATTTTGTTATCTTTAGGATTTAAATATAATGAATGACTAATTATTTCACATGCAAGTATTTAATCTTGTATAGAGTAAATTTATGAATTAAGGGGGTGGTTGGTTCGCATGGAAGAATAGTAATAGGGATAAGAATGAATATAGCTAAGAATGAGAATATATATTACCACTATAATTATGATGGTTGGTTAAGAAGAATGAATGATTACCATTATCATTAATAGTGGTTATTTTGTAAAAAATATTGTAAAAAATTAATTACAATATATTAATTAATTAAAATGTTGTAATTAATTAATTACAATATTTTAATTAATGAATCATTATATTTTAATTAATTATATTGTAACTAATTAATTATTTATTTTTAATTAATTATAATTTAATTAATTAATAATAATATTATAATTAATTAATTAATTGCAATGTTTTAATTAATGAATAATTATATTTTAATTAGTTATATTTTAATTAATAATAATATTTTAATTAATTATAATATAATTAATTAATTAATTAATTATAATATTATTATTATATTATATTATTTTAACTAAATAATTATATTTTAAGTAATTGATTAATTATAATATTTTAACTAATTAATGAATTATATTTTAATTAATTATAATATAATTAATTATATTATTTTAACTTATTTTATTTTATTAATTGTATTTAATTAATTAGTATTAAAATATTTTAAAAAATAGTAACTACTAAAAAATGAATTTCAATCCTCTACTAAATGGAGGGTATGAAAGATTTGCAAAAAATGGAATATTAAACTATTATCTCTATAATAATAATCAACAACCAATCATTCACTTTTCATTCATTTTCTATTAACTCCTTTCTAAATCTATCAACGAAGCACTCCTGATTTATATTTATTAGTTACCTTTATCAGATTGAGTGCATTATTTAGTTATTTTTATATCTAAATTTGATTTTAATTCACTTATAAATTATTTAAGATTTTTATGTGGGTTATTTAGAAATAACATTTTTATTAATTTTACTATTAAACTTTTCAAATCTTACTTATCAGCAGGGTTCATGTTAATTATCGTAGTTGTTGTCATGAATGATTCAAGATAACTTTATTACAAAACAAAAGTTTGTTTTGAATAAATAGCTACAATTGAATTCTAACGATAGATTTTTATGGTTGGGTTGGAATTTAATTAATTATTTATTCACAAGACCATATATTACTTATGTTACGTGACTAATGACTAACTACAAACTAATTTAGGGATTGTAATTGGACAAGTGGCTTGTATTAGGTCGGATAAAGTTATCACCTACGACTCTTTGTAGTTCAATTTCAGTTTATAGTTTTTTATAGTCACATCCACCACAAGCAGCGGAAAGATACTTGTTTTGATTAAAATTTCTACTTTCGTTCATATTTTTCATATCATATAACAAGTTGTAAAATGTATTATTTAGTATATTACCTCAAAAAATAATAACACACTTAATTAAAAAATTATCTTTTAACAATTTACATGGACTTCTCATTAAATCTATAAATATTAATTAAAGTGAATAGTTAAATCAATGATTAAAAGAATCGAAACGATTAGACCGATTTAATTATAAAAAGTTTGAATTGAATAATTTTTTGGTTTAATTTTTTATTTTTTAATTTGATTTATTTTAATAATATGTATTGTTATAAATCAATCGATTTATTAATTAAAAGGTCGATTTTATAATTTAATCATTTTTAAAATTTAAAAAATTAATTAATTTTTATTTAATAATTTTTTTCAATTGAATATTAAATTTTTCTATGAGTAAAGAGAGTATTATTTAATTATATTTTAAATTATTTAATTTTATTCGATCTTTAGCTAGTTCTATACTATTTTATATAATCTTTTAAACCTTAAACCTCTTATCTAATTGCTAAAATATTATGTAAATTTACTAATTTATTAAATAATTTATTTAAAAGACATTTTTTACACACACATATATATATATATATATATATATATATATAATTTATCTAATATAATTAATTAACTTACTACTAAACATTTATTTTGGATTAAAAATTATCGACATCTTTTTGTTTATTATTATGAAAATTATTAGTTAATGATGAATTTTTTTAGTGACGCATCTTGTATGAATTTTTAAGAAAAGGAATTTATTAATTTTTTTTAATTCTCAAAAGAGCATAAAAACAGATCGAACTATTGAATGAAAATGAAGAAGAGGTACAACTCCAGTTCCCCTGGAATCGTAAGATGGGTTCAATTGTCGCTGTCCGCGGAAAGTGCTCAACTGAAGAGATGTTTAAAAAGAGTGAAACATCTATTCACTCTATTAATAACTAAGTAAAATATAATATATCATAAAAAGTTATATTTTTTATTGATTCCTATTGACAATCCTTGAACAAGGCTTTTAATTCCAGGTTGAATCTAAAAAGAAAATTTTAGTAATTTTACCTCCTATTTTTTAGTTTAAAAAAAAGCTAGAAGAAAATTTGACAGCCAAACTATTTCTTGATGTTTAGAGTGATATCGATGCTTAGAGCAACTTGTGGCTGTAGTTTAGTGGTAAGAATTCCACGTTGTGGCCGTGGAGACCTGGGCTCGAATCCCAGCAGCCACACAATTATCAGTACGTTTTGTTCTCTCAATTAGGTTATTATTTTTAACATTTTATAGGAATTTTGCAAAGTAAAATAACAGGATCGATAAATTGAAAATATATAAATATGTAAATTTTAAAAACATATTTTCATCATTAAGTAGACTATTTTAAGCTACTTGTTGTAACACAACTGCTTAAAAAGGTTGCATTAATTTTTATCAGTAAAATTAAGAAAACAAACGAAAAAAGTTAAATGAAAAAAAATGTAAAAAAAGGAGAGGTAAAAAGATTTACCTTATTTTACTTTTTATTAAAGTTAAAGTTAGTTAAACCTTATTTTTATCTCATTTTATTTTTTATAAATATAAAAAATTGGGTCTGTTTAATCTTATTTTGTTTCTTATAAGAGTCAGTCATATTTATTCTTTATTAGAGTTGACCTTGATTAGGGCCGGGTCTGGTGGTATTAATAAAAATAATTCATTTCAGTTTTTTTAGATTTTATTTTCGCTTAAATATGTTATACAAAGAGAAGCTAATAGATCCAAAAGGAAAACTCCTTCCGAGCCTAAACAGACATGTTAGGGCTCGAATCTTGATCTCGTGATAAGTTCAGGTCCATACGCAGTAAACAGTTCCAATTTATGCTCTCTAAGATCTCTCAGAATTCACTACAAAACCCTAAGCTAGCGGTCAGATCAGTTAACGTGGGGGCCAACTTCTCAACGCGGATTTACCGGAGAGTCTGAGCGTGAAAGCATATCAGTGTCGCGACTTTCAGATCCAATCTCCGTTCTGTACTCACATTCTGCGTCAAAGGTACGTATCCGTGCGTTTTTCTCGTTTCCTCTGCTTTTTTCCTTCAGTGCTCTCTACTTTCTTGCATAGATCAGAGTTTCAAACGTATGGATCGGGAGTATTACTAAAGTTTTTATCGAAAATTCTAGAGGTTTCATTTGTTGGTTGTTGCTCTGTAATATAATTCGATGTTCTTAAATGTTTTTGTTTGTTTTCTGGTACGTATGGTATGTTGTGAAATTTCTCATTTGTAGAATGACGTTGTACCGACGCCAATGATCGCATAGCGGAGTGGATATCGCGTTAGACTCCGGATCTAAAGGTCGTGGGTTCGAATCCCACTGCGATCGATCGGTGTCTGTTTTTTGTTTTACGTTTGCTGACCAAAATATTAGCAGCATTGAAGCAGACCTAAATTATCATCGTTCTTGTTGTGTTATGTTCTGTAACTTAAGTTTGACACTAGGTAGTCGGAAGCCTTCTTTTGACAAATGTATGAAGAAGACATTCATGTCCTTGGTCGTGTCCTCATGGAGGAGATGAATCACATCTGCAGTAGTATAGTTAAGGTTAGTTGAGTTGAAGTGTTGCCATTTTAGTCTGTAGACAGCTGGAACGATGGTATGTAGGAATGATAATAGGTTGGGTTGGTTCTCGGATCCAATTTTCTTTCGGCCAACTGGTGGCCCGAAATATGATCGAGCTTCGAATTCACTTTTTTCAACCACTCGAGCTGCTTTGGGTCGGTCTAGGTTGTGAAGCCTAAGCTCGGCGGTCAAAATGCATTTTACCTTTCGGATTGAGCATGCTGCACTTTTGTCTATGTAGCTGTAGTAATTGATTTATACCTTTTAGTAAGCATTCAGTGTTCTTAACCTGTCAGGTACAACGAAATGAGCTTCATCATACAATCATAATGAATTGCATTTAGAACTTTTCCGGTGGGGGATGTGAAGCTGATGATTTCTTTTTCTTTTGGCTTCTGCAGATGTTTGACGATCAAGATCTGGGATTTTTCGCTAACTTCCTCGGTATATTCATATTTGTTTCAGTAATCGCCTACCATTATGTGATGGCTGATCCAAAATATGAAGGCAACTGAAACTAATATACACCTTGTTAGCTTAGTTGCAATGAAAGTTTTGAAGTAACATTTTTTCTTCAACAAAGTAATCCTCGTCTTATAGCATATACATATACAGTTACTGTCACTTATCTGTTCAAGCTTTTCTTGGTGGAAACTATTATCTTCATTATGGCTTTGCTCTGCCTTTGATTAGATTGAAGCAATTTGATCCTTTTACTGATCAAAAATGTTGTCGAGCATGGCTTCAGCTTCTCGTACCGAACAAAGCCAAGTGTTTAGAGTTTGGATCGGAATGCATAGACGAGATAGAGATATTTTCAGTCTTTCGACTTAATGGTATACCATGTTTCCGTTTTAATTACTAAAATTTATGTTTAAAAGTTGAAAATTTAGTATCGCATTGACCTTAACTGAGAGACATTGAGATTGGAAAATGCAGTCGATGTGCTCTTTAACATAGAGTGGTAATCACCAGTCAATTCCAGAGCACACAATTACACACTGACAAGCTTGGATGGACTGAATAGTTAAAGTTTGTTTTGATTGGATTCGAACCGAAGTCGCCTTTTTTGATTGGTCGGAAGATCGTTTAACAATGATATTTTATTAAATTTAATAAAATAATGTTATTTTGTTTAATGAGTATTCTGAATTTTAATATAATCTAATTTAATTAATTAAAATACTGTTAATCTGTTTAATATATTAATAAAATAACACAATTTGTGCTTTTCGCCTAAAAAAACTCAATTACCGTTCCTATGTCCTACGCATAATCTACATATCGAGACGAGACCTGAAGGTGAACATGAAGCAGTAAGTTGTCGCCATAAAGGTTGTTTTTTTAATATAATTAAAAGTAATTGTATTAAAATTGATGAAGATAGACAAGAACAAAATATCAATGATGTAAAATTGAACCGGACCGGCCGGATCAATCGAGTTACGAATGAACAGGACTAATTTTTTGTTCGATTTTTACTTCTAACTGGTGTTAATAAAATCGACCGATTAAATAATAAATCGATTGGTTTTCTTTGAACCGTGAAGAATCGGAAGAGTCTCCGTCGCCCAAACCAGTATGGCACAAGGACAATGCCTAAACCAATAACCGCAGAAAGATCATGCCCAAACCAATAACGCACAAAGACAATGCCCAAGCCAGTAACCTCACAAAGACAATACCCAAACCAACAACGCACAAAGACGATGCCCGAACCAGTAACCACACAAAGACGACAATCATAAAGATCTAGGTATTTGGAGATCGAATTTTGTGCATTTGAGTTGTAAGTTGTGTTGAAGTAGTCTGAAGTTTCATTGTTAGGATTCCTTTATTCCAAGGTTTATTTTTTGAACGTGCAAATAACTCTCCTATTCTTACGGGCAAATTGTTTTTCAGTTTTAACTTATTCACTTATCACGATTTTAGGCATTGTACAATCGTGGGTTGCTATTTCACGTTTCTAGTTTGATGTAAGGCTATTTAATAACTAAAATTGTTTGTTTTCAATAGAATAAGAATTCTCCCCGTTTACTAGTGCAATAAGTTCTTACATTTACAAAAGCTCTATGTTTCAACATTTGATATCAGAGCTCCACCACGAGGCCTGATCAAAACTTGCAACAAAGTAACTAGCGTAAAGGAACAAAGATATGTTGTTTGAAGAAGTTTCGTGCAACCTGCCATTCCAAGATTTGATGGACACTATGATCATTGGAGTATGTGGATGGAAAACTTTCTACGTTCAAAAGAATATTGGAACTTGGTGGAGATAGGAATCACTGCAGCAGTAAAAGGAGCTGATTCCAGAGACATACAAAAGAAAGTGATTGAAGATCAAAAATTAAGAGACTTGAAATGTAAGAACTACTTGTTTCAAGCCATCGATCGTTCAATCCTACAGACAATATTGAAGAAGGACATTGCAAAAGATATATGAGATTCTTTAAAGCAAAAATATCAAGGAACAACACGTGTAAAACGTGCCCAATTATAGGCTCTTCGAAAAGAATTTGAAAGTACTACATATGAACGCTAGAGAGTTGATCAACTATTATTTTGGAAGAACACTCACCATTGTTAATAAGATGAGGATTCATGGAGAGCAAATGGAGGATGTGGTAATTATTGAGAAGATCTTAAGGTTTATGATTCTGAAATATGACTACGTTGTATGTTCTATTAAGGAATCAAAAGACTTGGACACTTTGTCCATTGATGAACTTCAAAGTAGTCTTTTGGTGCATGAATAAAGGATTAGCAGCCACGTTATAGTGGAAGAACAAGCATAGCAATTCACTTTAGGAGCCTAACAAGGAGGACGGGGTGGAGGTTGAAGTACCTATAATGGAAGAGGAAGAGGAAGGGGCAAATTAGGGATTGATAAATCAACCCTAGAGTGTTATAATTATCATGAGCTCGGGCATTTTTTGTGGGAGTGCCCAAAGTAAGCAAACGATCAACAGGTAAACTATACAGAGATGAAAGAAGAGATGCTATTGATGGCATATATTGATCTCAAAGAAGCTAAAACTGAGCACATTTGGTTCCTCGATTATGGGTGCAGCAACCATATGTGTGGCAAGAGGGATATATTTATTGACTTTGATAACAATTTCAAAGAATCAATAAAGATGGGAAATGATTCAAATCTTAGTGGACAAGGCAAAGGCACGGTTCGAGTCGAAGTGAATGGAATAAGTTCACGTGATCACAAGTGCTTTCTTTGTATCAAAATTGAAGAACAATCAATTAAGTATCAGGCAGTTGCAAGAAAAGGGACTTGTTGTGCTTATTCAATAAGGAAAATGTAAAATCTTTCATCCCAAGAAAGGTATAATCATCAAGACTGAGATGACTCAGAATATAATGTTCGTGGTGCTCGCTTATTGCCCATCATTGAGAAAGACAAAGTGTTTCTCCTTTCCGACCACGGATCAGGCAACTCTTTGACATCAACGATACGGTCACCTTAGCTGGAATGGACTCAAGGTACTCCAGTAAAAGAAGATGGTAGAAGGGCTACCACATTTCAAAGCTATTCAACTAATATGTGAAGGTTGTCTTGTAGGAAGACAGCATCGTGATCCCTTCCCAAAGGAAAGCATTTGGAGGGCTTCCAAAAGACTTCAGCTGGTGTATGCTGATTTATGTGGTCCAATAAATCCAGTTTCAAACAACAACAAAAGGTATTTCATCACTTATATTGACGATTTTAGTAGAAAAACTTGGGTTTATTTTTTGACAGAAAAATCGGAAGCCTTTGCTACTTTCAAAATCTACAAAGCAAGGGTGGAGAAAGAAATTGGAGCATTCATTCAAAGTCTAAGAATAAATCGAGGGGGCGAGTTCATATCACAAGCATTCACAAGCTTTTGTAATGAGCATGGGATACACAGACAATTGACCGCTGCATACACTCCCCAACAAAATGGTGTTGACAAGAGGAAAAATCAAACCATTATGAATATGGTTCGAAGTATGCTGTCAGAGAAGCAAATCCCTAAAATCTTTTGGCCTGAAGCTAGGAATTGGATTGTGCATGTGTTGAATAGAAGTCCAAAACTTGTCATGAAGAGTAAGACACCTAAAGAGGCGTGGAATAAACTTAAACCATCAGTAGAGCATTTCAAAGTTTTTGGTTGTATATCACTTGCTCATGTACTTGACAACAAAAGAGTGAAGCTTGATGCCAAAAGTATCAAATGTATATTTCTAGGGTTGAGTGAAGAATTTAAAGCTTATAGGCAGTTTGATCCCATCTCAAAGAAGATAATTATTAGCAGAGATGTGATATTTGAAGAAGACCAAGAATGGAGTTGGGATGATGGCCATAAGCAAGCTATATTGGTTGATTTAGAATGGGAAGTTGATGAAGAAACGAGTTCAAAAAAGGAAAGCAATGAAGTTCAGTTTGAGGCAGTTGAAGAATAAGAGGAAAATGGGTTAGACAACAACAATTTTCCCAAAGGAAATACTTCAAACATCAATGACTCACGTCCAGGAGGACGAACAAGCAGACCTCCTACATGGATAAGGGAATTTGAGATTGGTCAAGGTCTCTCTAATGAGAAGGTGTGAATTTTGCTCATCTAGATTTGTTCACTAATGGTGACCTAATGACATGTGAAGGGATAGTAAAAAGCAAAAAATGGAGACATGTGATGGATAAAGAAATTGAGGCAATAGAAAGGAATGAGACATAGGAACTAAGAAATCTGCCCTATAGAGGAAGGGTTGTTGGAGTGAAGTGGATATTTAAAACAAAACTTAATGAGTGTGGGGAAGTAGACAAGTATAAAGCATGACTAGTTGCTAAGGGGTACAATGAACAATGTGGAGTAGATTATACAACAGTCTTTGCACCAGTGGCTCGATTAGACACAATTCGTCTAGTGCTTTCTCTTGCTGCTAAAAAAAAGTTGGTTGGTTTATCAACTTGAGATCAAATCGACCTTTCTACATGGAGAAATTAATGAAGAAGTGTTTGTTGATCAACCTCCAAGTTATGAACCGAAGGGAGATGAATCTAAGGTTTATCGACTCAAGAAAGCAATATATGGACTCAAGCAAGCTCCTTGAGCTTGGTACAATCGCATAAAGTCATATTTTGTTAAAGAAGTATTCAACAAATGCCCCCACGAACACACCTTGTTCACTAAATCAACAAAAGGAGGTAAAATATTAGTTGTTTGTTTGTATATTGATGATCTTGTTTTTACTGGGAATGATGAAGTGTTAATCAAACAATTTAAGAAGTCTATGATGGTTGAACTCGAGATAACTGATATTGGAATGATGAGATACTTTCTGGGGATTGAAGCGTTTCAAAAGGAGTGTGGGATCTTTATAAACCAACAGAAGTATGCTCAAGAAGTTCTTTAAAGATTAAATAGGAGTCAATGTAACTCAGTATAGAATCCAATGGTTCCTAGTTTCAAACTCACAAAGGATGAAGAAGGAGCGAGTGTTGATGGTACTCTATACGAGCAAATGGTTGAAAGCCTCATGTATTTGATAGCCATACGCCCTGACTTCATGTTTGTTGTAAGTCTAATTAACAGGTACATGGCACGTACCACTGAGCTCGTTTAATGGCAGTAAAGAGAATTCTAAGGTATGTAAAGTGAACTACTAGTTTTGGGGTGTTTTATAGGAAGGGAGGAAATGAAAAACTATTTAGTTACATGGAAAGCGACTATGTTAGAGATTAGGATGATAAAAAAACTACATCAGGCTATGTCTTTACGTTGAATTCAAGTGCAGTATTATGGTCTTCAAAGACACACAGCCAGTGGTTAATCTTTCTACCACCAAGGCTGAGTTTATCGCTGTAGCATCGAGTGCATGTCAAATTGTTTAGTTAAGGAGAATTTTGAAAATTTTAAGTAATGTGCAGTATGATTCTAAAGTAGTGTACTGTGATAACATTCCAACCATCAAACACTCGAATAATCCAGTAATGCACAGTCATAGAAAGCATATAGACGTTCGTTTTCATTTTCTTCAAAATCTGATCAATGATGGAGTGGTGGAGCTAAAGCAGTGCTCTACACAGGAGTAAATTATAGATATTATTACTAAGTCGTTGAAGTTGAATGCTTTTTTTAAAATGCGAGAAGCAATGGGAGTTTGTGAACAACTAGAATGAACTGAATATCAATGGTATTCAGTTTAAGGGAGGATGTTGAAGTAGTCAGAAGTCTAGTTGTTAAGATTCCTTTATTCCAGGGTTATGTTTTGAACATGCAAGTAACTCTGCTATTCTTGAGGGATAAGTTGTTTTTTCAGTTTTAAATTAGTCACTTACCACGATTTTAGGCATTGTATAATCATAGGTTGCTATTTCACGTTTCTGGTTTGACGTAAGGCTATTTAGTAGCTGAAGTTGTTTGTTTTTAATAGAGTAAGAATTCTTCCAATTTTACTAGTGCAATCAGTTCTTACATTCACAAAAGCTCTCTATTTCAACAATTTGTGGGTTTAAATAACGATAAAGTATGTATCTTTCAACAATTTGTGGGTTTAAATAACAATAAAGTATGTATCTTTTAACTAACTAATTTTTTTGGCTGATTCTTGCTCTGTTCATAGAGTAGTTGGTGATGAGGAAGTGAACAAGAGATGAACCAGAAGAACTTATATAGAGGAATAAGGCAAAGGTTGCGGTGTAAATGGGTGGCCAAGGAAGCTACACTCACACACCTTCAATGAAGTCACCAAGCGCATCCTATACGAGAAGGGCAAGCTCAACTTCCCCTTACCTCTGACAAAGAAACGTTGCCATGAGCCATGTTTTATTGATAACACCTGAGCCATCGTCAATGCCAATAGAGTTACAAAGTCAATTTTGTTTGTTACAAACTCTCTAGTTTGTTTCATTTGTGTGATTTAAGGTTTTGCATGTGCTTTGGAGTTTGGACCATTAACTTTATGATGCTTAATGTTAATTAATATGAATTTTCCTACATTTGTATTCGTAATCTAAAGTTAATTCTTAATATCATAATTCATAATTATTAAATTAGTTAAAACTAACCACTTCAAATTTAGTAATTAATTTAATTTAATTGTTATCTTAAAGTCTTAATGTATTTTAATTTTTTATTAGAAATAATAAATTACAATTAACAAGCTTATGCCACATCTTTTAAGTGGTTTATGTTTGTTTTCATAATTATTTTAGTATTTTCTCTTTTATTAAATAAAGTGAAAATATAACCTAAGTTTATTACTTCTTATTTACTATAAGTCGATTTTATAACGGTTTAATATCAATTAAACTTTTAACCTTTCCTTTAATCGATTCAATGTCTAACTTAATTTTTAAAACATTGCAAAATATAACTTTAAGAGAGTAATTATACCCTCCAACGAGAAAATGATGGCTCAAAGATAGATACAATCTACAATGAAATAGCCCAAAGCATACATCAAGCCTTAGGACGACAACGTATCAAGAACAACAACATAGGAAAAGGTCCGCATCATGAGCCAAAGAAAGTCCTGGATGGTTAAAGGGGACAAAGTTGCAAGTCATGAATGCTACAAAAACCCTATTTAGCAATAAGTGGATTGCATTAACTGTTAGTTAATTTTGTCAGTGGTTAGCTGACATTGAATTATATCGGCTGATTTGATCAGTAGATAATATCTGTTGTTTGTTAATGATGTTTGGTAAAATTAATTATTTAATATTAGCCATTTATGTATAAAATAATTTATGAGGGCATGGTTTTAAAAAAATTACAAGGGTATAAATATTATATATCTTAATATTTCGTTGAATATTTTTATAAGAATTTGAATTTTAGATATTTAATTATACAAAAATTAAGTTTATAACTCTAATAAAAATATAGAACACATAATAATAATAATAATAATAATAATAATATAATAATAATAATAATAATAATTGGTCGGGTCGACCGTGTAGGGCCCGGATCCAATCGAGACCACCTATGGGCCGATCGGTCCATTCCTACTTGCCACGCCAGGCCCAAGCCCGATCCACATTCCCTGCGACCCGTCAGCATGGGAAAACCTTCCATGCAGAGATAGAAGTCTACGTGAAGACCAAAACCTAGCTACAAAAGCATATATAAGGTATAATTCTCCCATAACAGAGGTACGCACAATCATAAAACCTAGTTTTATCTGTGTTCGGCAGTCTCACCGCCACAAAAAGAATAACTTGAGCATCGGAGGGGCTAATCGGGACACAACCCCCGACGTACCTTCTCTCGTTTTGCAGGTATCTTCATGTCGGAATCATCACCCGAAGTAGCAGACTCATGGATCCAAACGGCAACGTACAGTTCAGCCAAAATCTGGCAGAAACACTCAGGTCAGCCAGGCGGCGGCGGTCAACCCTGATATAGCCGCTGTCGCAGCTCTGGCAATGCAACGCATAGGTTTGCAGCTACCTGCGACTCTGCCGCCTGCACCACATGATTCCCGCACGGAATCCTCAGATCCTAACGATCAACAACACCCTCGAACCTTGGAACAAGAAGAACAGAGCGTAGCTTTGGAGGATAACGCTGCACCCAATACACGTCCGAATATCCAACACCGATCGGGTGCAGACCCTCTTCCGGCTATGCACGCTACCCTGACCCGAAAACAGATCGAGGAAGCAGCTGATCTGTTGATCCGCCAAATCCTGCAGGCTCAACCAGCACGACAACAGCCATCTGCGCGGCAGGCCGCCCGACAAACCAGCATGACGACCGATCACCGCCCGGCCAAAGTGCTGGAGAAAATGGTGGATGATCGAATTAACGCGGCTATGAGCTTCCGCCCAGATCGCCCGACGGCGCAGTACAGCTCTCCCTT
>JANIJH010000003.1:63072258-63094586 GCA_024520975.1 Erythroxylum areolatum
AGGCGCCAATTGGTTCTGCCGGATTTTGGCTGAACTGTACGTTGCCGTTTGGATCCATGAGTCTGCTACTTCCGGTGGTGATTCCGACATGAAGATACCTGCAAAACGAGAGAAGGCACGTCGGGGGTTGTGTCCTGATTAGCCCCTCCGACGCTCAAGTTAGTCTTTTTTGTGGCGGTGAGACTGCTGAACACAGAGAAAACTAGGTTTTATGATTGTGCGTACCTCTGTTATGGGAGAATTATACCTTATATATGCTTTTGTAGCTAGGTTTTAGTCTTCACGTAGACTTCTATCTCTGCATTGAAGATTTTCCCATGCTGACGGGTCGCAGGGAATGTGGATCGGGTTTGGGCCTGGCGTGGCAAGTAGGAATGGACCGATCAGCCCATAGGTGGTCTCGATTGGATCCGGACCCTGCACGGTCGACCCGACCAATAATAATAATAAGACGACCACGAGGACGATTGTGTTTTAAGCTACATTTTGATATGTAAAATTGTGATATTCATCTCTCAATAATAATGTTTTATACTGCATCTTGATACGTAAAATTGTGATATTCATCTCTCATGTGCTATCGCAAAATAACTTCTCCTTAAATCCTTAATATTTCAAGGTTCAGTGTAGACTCTAGTCCTCCTCCTCTTTCGATGTATAACTCTTTGATCACCAAATTTAATTAATTATCGATTACTTACCCACTAATCCGATTAATGTCAACTTATTCAATTCAATTTGATCTGTTATCAAGCCATTGCTTTTATTATAACATGATTTTAGGTGGAAGAAAAATGAACTATCAAAGTCATAATTAGGAACTGCCCTTTTCTTCTAACGCTTGTAATTTCCTATCATCGTCTGTAAAAAGCAAAAACATGGATTATTAAGGTATTTTGTGTATATGCATAGATTTATCCCACAATCACTGTTTTTTAAAAAGGATTAGGCTGGCCGGTTTGACCGGTTCAACTGGTGACCGGTCGACTATCCAGTTCGGTTCACTATTAAAAATCGGTTCTTAATTAAACCAGTGAAAACCGGTCAAAATTGATCAATTAACTAGTTCAATTGGTTCGGTTTGATCACTAGTTTAATAAATTTTTTATTTTTTTAACATTTTTATATTATTTAATATATTTTAATATTTTTAATATTATATATATTATATATAATTAAATATAATTATTACATAATTATAAGGTAATACGGATAATCGGTAAAACTTGCTGTTCGATATCTTGTCTTAATTTCAAAACACGACCCACAACACACCATGAGCGGCCGAAAGCATGGTTTCCAGCTTGAAGAGTAGGTACGAAGAAAAATGCAAAGTTTAATGTGTTGTTGGGCACCGTGTAATGCATAATTAAATGCACATATTTATACAGAAGTAACGTTAAAGAGGAGCCACGTGGGGTTTCATGTCTTTTGAGTACGCGCTCAGAAGGCTCCCATTGCTCACAACCTTACATTCGTCATTTTTTGATTTAGTTGAAGTTCAAACGTTGGTCAGCTTTTTAAAAATTAACTGATCAGGTTCAATCAATTAATCTAATCAGCTTATCAAACATAGTCAACCAGTTAAACATAGTCAATAAGCTATTTTTTTTTGCTGAAAAGCCATCCACCAAAATGAGGCGAAAGCCTTTCAAAAGAGCAAAATTGAATTAATTCTGGGGCATTCCGAGAATTAAACTCAGGACCTCTCGCACCCTAAGCGAAAATCATACCACCAAACCGAATGCCTCGGTCTTTTGCATGTTATTCAGTCACTATCCCATTGGTGTCCCCACATAAGGTTTTATAACTTATATTCCAAATTAACATGCCTACCATGAACGTGCCTTTGAAAATTATTCACTATTATTCAACTATCATAATTTTGATAATAGTTTATTAATTATTTGACTAATTTTTTATTATATTAATCTTGACTTTCTAGGGCTCTTAAAGACGGTTAAAAGTAATGGTTAAAAAATTCAACCGATTAAATCATTTCAATTATAAAAATTTTAAAATTTTAACTTTTCGTTTCGATTTTCAACATTCAAATTTGATTTATTTTAATAACTCTCATTAAAAATCGATCAATTTATTAATTAATCAATCAAATTTAGTAAATTAATAAATTTTTATAAAACTAAAATAAATAAATAAATTTTTATTTAACAATATCTTTTTAATTAAAATTTAAATTCTTTGATAAGTAAGAACAATCTCTTTCGATTATATTTTAAATTCTTTAATTTTATTTAATCTTTAGTATATTTTATACTAATCTAATGCCGATTAAACCTTTTAAATCTTAAAAATCTTGTTTTACCAGTTTAACTTTTAGCTTATTTTTTAAATATTTGTTAAAACTAAATAAAACCTCTATATCATATGAAATTTTCCTAGAATAAAAATAGTGTTTAGATGAATGATTAGTTTTTATATAGTATTTCATTTTAAAGATGACTAAAGATTGAAAAATATCAACAAAAAGTTTTAAAACAAAGTATAGAAATACTTGTCTTGAAAGGTTGTTGAGCATAGATAAATTTTGATTTTTATAATAATAATAGTTATTTTAATAATTTAGAGGACAAAATATGAAGATATATTAAATATAACAATAACATTCAATATAAATCTTGCTGAGGTCTGAAGAGATTTAATAATACGTAGTCTTATTCATAAGCAGTAGAGACACTATTTTTATTTCCAATGAAGATATATTGAATATGTAACTATTAATTAAAGCAAATTTAGTACTTAATTACGAATATATTTATAAAATAAATTATTCAAAAAAAAAATATAAATGATTACAAAAACCTAATTATTTTACTTATATAATCGGTGGCTGAAGCTGAAAGGTTATTAATTTAAAAAGAAAAGAGACAGTTAAATAAGAGGTCGGTATAACTAGAATTCAGCATAGTGTGAAACGCTGAGTTTCATATCACACATGTTTTCAATAGGATTCTCTCCTTTTCAAAATTCTTAAAAGTTAAAACCAAAAAAAAAACGAAATTTCTCGAAACTCCTAGACTGGTAAGACTACGGTCTCAAGCCACGCGTTTAAGAAAAAGCGGCAATCATTGTCAACCGCCCGTTGATACGATTCAACGGCTGAGATTTAACGAACAGAACATTCTGGAACGAAAACTCCTTATATAATCCTCATGTATGTTGTCTTCCCCAGCTCATTGTGTACTGTGAAAATTCGAATTACATAGATATACGATTCTTTGTTCTTCAATTTGTAGATCTGTGCTTGTTTCTTAAACAATGGCTAAAGGAGAGGGACCAGCGATCGGAATCGATCTCGGGACCACGTACTCGTGCGTCGGTGTCTGGCAACATGATAGAGTGGAGATTATAGCTAATGATCAAGGTAACCGTACGACACCGTCGTATGTGGCGTTCACGGATACGGAACGGTTGATCGGAGATGCAGCCAAGAACCAGGTCGCTATGAATCCTATAAACACCGTCTTTGGTGAGTTTTTTTTTTTTATTGTTAAAAAACTTCTTTTCTTTTGTTAGATTGTTGTCAAGTGTAGCCTGTGTTGGTCTTTTGTATTGTGCTTGATCTGAATTACTTTACTTTGTAGCGAGTTATACAGCATACTTTCAGATCTGCAGCGAAGCAACCGAGTTGTTTGATTTTTTTTCTTAGTTTTTAGCAATTGTGTGTTAGATGCAGATATTATATTAAAACCTCTAGAATTTTTGTTCGGTTTCTGGATTTTGCGTGGTAATTTTGGATGCTCAGTAATTTGGTCAAACATGGCGTGTTTGTAAGATGTACTTTTTAAGTAGAAGGTTCTGTAATGTAACTACGCTGCATATGTACAATCCTTTATCATTTACTATGTTTGTCTGTAGTTATGGCTTGAGATCGTTGCTAACGGTGGATTTGCTTGTTATTGACAGATGCAAAGAGGTTGATTGGCAGGAGATACTCTGATTCTTCCGTTCAGAGTGATATCAAGCTATGGCCATTCAAGGTCATTGCAGGTCCTGGTGATAAGCCAATGATTGTTGTCAATTACAAGGGTGAGGAGAAGCAGTTCGCTGCTGAAGAGATCTCTTCGATGGTCCTCATCAAGATGCGCGAAATTGCTGAGGCTTATCTCGGTACAACGATCAAGAATGCTGTTGTCACAGTTCCTGCCTATTTCAACGACTCTCAGCGTCAGGCGACCAAGGATGCTGGTGTAATTGCAGGCCTTAATGTCATGCGTATTATAAACGAACCCACGGCTGCTGCTATTGCTTACGGTCTGGACAAGAAAGCATCTAGTGTTGGAGAAAAGAATGTGTTGATTTTTGATCTTGGTGGTGGTACCTTCGATGTGTCTCTTCTTACCATTGAAGAGGGTATCTTTGAAGTGAAGGCTACTGCTGGAGATACCCATCTGGGTGGTGAGGACTTCGATAACCGGATGGTGAACCACTTCGTCCAAGAATTCAAGCGGAAAAACAAGAAAGATATCAGCGGAAACCCCAGAGCCCTTAGAAGGTTAAGAACCGCATGTGAGAGGGCGAAGAGGACTCTCTCATCCACGGCTCAGACAACCATTGAAATCGATTCTTTGTATGAGGGTATCGATTTCTATTCAACTATTACCCGAGCTAGATTTGAGGAGCTCAACATGGATTTGTTCAGGAAGTGTATGGAGCCCGTTGAGAAATGTCTAAGGGATGCTAAGATGGACAAGAGCAGCGTCCATGACGTTGTCCTTGTTGGTGGTTCAACTAGGATTCCCAAGGTGCAACAGCTATTGCAAGACTTCTTCAATGGCAAAGAACTTTGCAAGAGCATCAATCCCGATGAAGCTGTAGCATATGGCGCCGCCGTTCAGGCTGCTATTTTGAGTGGTGAGGGTAATGAGAAGGTCCAGGACTTGCTCCTTTTGGATGTTACTCCTCTGTCTCTTGGATTGGAAACTGCTGGAGGTGTTATGACTGTTTTGATTCCAAGGAACACCACCATTCCCACAAAGAAAGAGCAAGTGTTCTCTACCTACTCCGACAACCAACCTGGCGTCCTGATCCAGGTTTACGAGGGTGAGAGAGCAAGAACGAAGGACAACAACTTGCTAGGCAAATTCGAGCTCTCCGGCATTCCTCCTGCTCCGAGGGGTGTTCCTCAGATTACAGTCTGCTTCGACATAGACGCAAATGGTATCTTGAACGTATCAGCAGAAGACAAGACAACCGGCCAGAAGAACAAGATCACAATCACCAACGACAAGGGAAGGCTCTCAAAGGAAGAGATCGAGAAGATGGTTCAAGAGGCCGAGAAGTACAAGGCAGAAGATGAGGAGCACAAGAAGAAGGTTGAATCAAAGAACGCATTGGAGAATTACGCCTACAACATGAGGAACACCGTTAAGGACGAGAAGATCAGTTCGAAGCTGTCTCCGGATGACAAGAAGAAGATAGAGGATGCAATTGACGGTGCTATCCACTGGCTTGACGGCAACCAGCTCGCGGAGGCCGATGAGTTTGAGGACAAAATGAAAGAGTTGGAGAGCATCTGCAATCCCATCATTGCCAAGATGTACCAAGGTGGTGCTGGTGGTCCAGACATGGGCGGTGGTATGGATGAAGATATTCCTTCAGCTGGTGGCAGCGGTGCTGGTCCAAAAATTGAGGAAGTTGATTAAGCATGCTTGTTTGTTCCTTAATCAGTCGTTAAATTTCAGTGCTTTTTCATTGTTTTCTATAATACTAGTTCGTTGGGAGGGACGGAAAAGCTATAGTTTTCGGATGGGACGTCGTGTCCTCCAATGAATTCTCTTTTTTTTTTTTCCAATGTTCATAAGCGTATTTGTCCAAATCCCGCCGCCATTGTTGGTTCAAAAGCAAGCAAGCATCACATGCTTTATACTGCGCCACTTACCATGCACAATAAGTCATGATGTCTTTGGTTGAAGAAGTGGTTCGAGTCCGGGACTGGCCCCGCATGTGTCCCAAATCCTCATGATTTAGTCCAAATTGGCAAATCGGCGTGACTTGGTCCAAATTGGCAAGACGTGTAGGATAATAAATTCTGAAAATGATTTTAATGTGCTAGGCTTAAGAGCCTACTGAAGTCAAATTTTTAATTTTTCTTTCCGCTATACGGCTCGTTTCAAACAACTAATAAGCTGTCTTTTAGCTAATTGATTCAGTTAGCTAATTTTATGAAAAAGTTATTAAACTCGTTTAGTTATAAATTAAATGGATTGATTGATTCATTCTAGTAAGGATAATCAGCTTTTTTAATTTAATGTCATTTTTGGCCACATTTTACTATTTACTCGTCTCATTTTTGTTTACAGATCAGTGTTAGCTTGTATTAGAATTAGATAAATGCTCGTAATGGAATTCACGAGAAACTGATTCCTCATCAGATAAGTAATCAACAAGGTAAGTACCAGATTTAGACATCTTTAGAGAGTCCGATTTTAGAGGACAGATCATAATCTTTTGTTCCTCTTGTTTCCATTTTCTCTTGTTTTTGACACCTTTTTTTTTATAAGGGAAAAGAAAACAACCGAAACACTAGGTCCTAACTAATGCAGAGATTAGCGGTACAAGACTCCGTATCACAGTACATATGGGCCATGAAAAGCGTTGGAGCCTCCAGAAGAGTATGGACTCTGGGGCTAAAGTAAGCAGCAAGAGCAGCAAGATTGTCCGCACACTGGTTCCCTTCTCGATGAACATGTTGTATCTTCACCTCTCAAACTCGACGCAGGATGCCATTGATACTTGTCACCAAAAAAGAATACTTAGTCGACAGTAAATTGGCCGAGGAAAGGAGATTTATCACCTCCAAAAAATCCACTTCAATAATAACATGTCGAAATTCAAGAGTCAAGGCCAAGTGAAGGCCCGAGTGGACTCCCCAAATTTCCACAACAAGGGGGTAGCTCCGGCCAATGTGATGCAGAAAACCCCCGCACCACTAGCCTTGCCAATCCCTGATCAGTCCGCCAGCAGTAACAATGTTGGACCCACTCTTAACTGCTCGATCGGTATTGAGCTTGACCTAGCATTCCAGAGGTTTGACCCAACCCACAAATTGGCCCACTACTAACTTGTGTTACCCATACACACAACGCTCAATGATTCTAGCCCTGACTATCCAGTTGGCATAGTCCATGACTGCTCGATGACCGTCTTCTGGCCAAATAAAAGCCTCCTTAAAGATACTTTTATTGCACCATTTCCAAAGGAACCAGCAGACTATCCCGTAAATAGTCCATTGAACTTGCTGGACTTGGTTGTGCTTGTTCAGGTTGTAAGTCACCCACTGTTCCACATCATGAAGAAAGAAGTTTGGGTTCATTATTGCAGGTTGGAATTTACACAAGAAAACTTTGACTTATCTGCAATCGCGAAGGGCATGCAGCGTAGACTCTTTATGGTCACATAAAGGGCACTTGCTGTCGATCGTGAGATGACGTGCTATGCATTGTTGGTTAGTCAAAAGCTTTTGCTTGGTCAATAACCAAAAGAAAGTCCTAATCCGTTGGGGCCAGCCCATTTCCAAATAGCGTCCCAAGATCTTCTGGTCTCAATAGTGGTGTTACCCTCTATTAAATCGTAAGCGGAAGCAGTAGTGAACTTGCCATTCTAGGTCGAACCCCAAGTAATAGTATCCACTGCGGTGCTGGACGTAGTTAATTGGATCGCCATTATATCCATACATATGGCGGAGGGGAGATACTGTTGGAACAGGTACCATTGCCAAGAGCCTCCCCCATTCATGAAATCGACTACTATGGCGTATAGAGCCCTCTCCAAAATTGGGGAGGTTACCATGAAAATTAAGGGTCTCCAGTCAGACACCTAGGGGTCCAACCAGAATAAGATGTTCCTCCCATTTCCCAACTTCTACCGGAGTCCTTGGTAGACAAAATGACAAATAGCCGAGAGACCTCTCTAGGTAGTGGAAGCCCTTAATCTATTTAGAGTGAGGGGGATATGATCCTGGTCTATGCAATATTTAGCCCGTAAGACTTTGACCCACAAAGATGTGGGTTTAGTAATCAAATCTCAGCCAAGTTTGGTCAAGAGAGCATCATTAGACGTGCGGAGACGTTTTAAGCCTAGACCCCCTACTTGTTTGGGTTTACAAACTTCCTCCCACTTGATCAAATGCATTTTCCGGTGATTGTCGATATCTCCCCAGACAAATGTTCTCATGAGGCGCTCCAACTCATCATAGAGTTGCCGCAGGAGTCTGATCGTTTGTATGGTGAATATAGGGAGGGCTGAGATAACAGACTGAGTGAGAGTAACTCGCCCTGCTAACGACAAGGTCTGAGCCCTCCATCCTGAGAGTTTCTTTTGCGTAGTGTCCATTATATACTGGTAGGTTCGCTTCGTGGTACGTTCATGGATAAGCGGAACTCCTAGGTATTTCCCCAGGTTGTTCGTATGAGTGATGTTTAAAAATTGACTGAGACGACGAGCATCTGCAAAAGGAACATTTTTGGAAAAGAAAATCCTGGTTTTGTCAGTGTTGACCTTTTGGCCCGAGGTTGTACAAAATACTGCCAGGGTATTAGCGATGAGCTGAACCTGGGAGTCAGATGCTTCAGCAAATAGAACCAGATCATCAGTGAAGAACAAATGTGAGATGGGAGGACCTGTGGGACCCATCTTGATCGATTTCCAGGTACCTTGTCCCACCTCTATCGAAATGAGATGGCCTAAGTGAGTCTCCTTGGCGAATGCCTCTTGAGGGCCTGAAAGGAGGAGACTTAAAGCCTTACCAATTGACTTGCATAGTGACCGTCGTCACACACTTCATAATGAGGCTGATAAGTTTAACAGGGAGATCGATGTCCGACAGAGTACTGTGGATAAACTCCTTGCAGATTCTATCATAAGCTTTCTTCAAAACTACCTTAATCGCTAAATGGTTAGTATTTCCCTGTTTCTTCCGCATCAAGTGGATGACCTCCTGAGCTATGATGATATTATCTATAATTTGTCGACCAGGAATGAAGCTACATCGGGTTTCTGCCACTAGATGCTCCATCTGAAGTTTCTTTTGGATATGATCTTATAGAGAACTATGCAGAGACTAATAGGCCTGAAGTAAGTCATACTAGTCAAGGATAGGATTTTTGGGATTAAAACTAGCACCGTTTGGTTTATGTCCTTTTCCCATCGATCAGAGCTGAAGACCTCCTGAATATAATCCACTACTTTGGGCGCAACAGTCCTCCTTTTCATTTAGATGTACATCACGCTTTTCTGGTTAAAGAAGTAAAGTTTGTCAAGTAAAGTTGAAGAAGTACAAATATGAGTTCTTTTGGTTGTAATTAGCTTGTTTCGCATCTCCAAACATAAATAGATTTGGTGAAATAATGGAGAGCGCAAAAGAGTACATAGAAGAGCTACTTAAATTCATGCTCTAGTCTCATGTCAATGAAACTTTAGGATTCAATCTATGCCTCTCCAAGAAATTATGTTCTAACCTTCTTTAAGACGACCTAGATGATTCATTTTTGCTCCCGCTCACTCTTGTTTGAAGTAGTAACTGCGGCAAGCTCCTAAAGGCTTCTCCTTTAGTTTCCAAGTTTCAAGTGATTAGTCAAAGGAATGACAGGTTTAGTTAAGTGCAATCATTTTAATTGCGGATTTGTTGCTTTTCATGATTGCTGCAGAAACTTTTGATGGTGTTCCACGGTACCCTTTATTCAAACGTCTGGCTTCGGCTATTTACCATTCTATAGTTTCTGGGGCTTTGTGTAGGACATACGATAAGGTAGAATTTAGTAGTGAAGACAGTTTCTTGAAGCAGAAAGAGGAAGAATGGGAGAAGTCAATTCTTGAAAAGGGTACTCAAATAATGTATGTGAGTTACTTTAGTGAATCTCATGGTGTTAATTGGCTCTTGATGATGTTTCTTGAATCCCAGTTCTGAAACTGCTGCTTCTTAGCAGATTTTGAAGAGTGTGTCCCATGAACTACATGTTCAAGAGCCCTTCTTTTCTTTGTTGAAAGGTGTGACTGCTTGTACTCCACGGGTCTTTATGACTTCCCATCAAGTCTGTAACATGCTAAGTTGATAATTTATTATCATCCAGTTACCTGTTGTTTAGACAGTCAATGAATTGCGTTTCATTGTTCTGTGGTTATATAGATGGCGTGAAAACAATTGAAGGAAGATGTGCTGGTGGCATTCAGGATGGGTATGACTTATGTGGACTTTGGTTTATCTCAGGTGCTTTAGTTTTGCCTTTGTTCAGTTTGATCTTTGTTTTTTGTTCATGCTTAAGGAGATAAATTACATGGCATTAGAACATGAATGGATGTGAGTTGTGAAGTGAGTTAACTAACAGCATGTGTATGTATAGGAAAATTTTGCCTTTAGATTGGTTTAACCTATTCTAGGCCTCATCCATTGGTTTTGGTTTTAGTTGTGTGTCACTAGTAGTTCAAACTTATACTACTGGTGTCAATACCAAACAAATTTTTTACTGTAGTTTTCAGATATGTTTATAAGATTAAGATCTTTTTTTTTTACCCCTGAGAGGATTGGAAGAACCATAATTGAGTGTCATTCTTTCATAACTCTCAAATTTATTTTCTTCAAGTTTATATTAATATTTAAAATGTTAATTATTGTGTTATGTCCATTTACTAACTAATTACTTTCCTTGATTGTAGAATGAAGCCAGGATTTATTATTCTTCGGAACAAAGGTGTGGTGCTTGAGGTTGAGGTACACCATGTCTGTGCAATTGATTGTTCAGGTGCTTTTTCTATGTAGCTTGGCCTTTGAAATGTCTTTGACTTGTAGGCTAGTCACCATTATTTTTCATTTTCGAAGATGTTGGTAGTAGAGGGTTTTGGAAAAGTCCTTCCTGGGGTTGAAGCCATTGAAGAAGGTGAAAAAACAAACCAACTACTTTGTTAATTTCACAATTTAACATCAGCTTGCATCGTATGTCGTGGACTACTAATGCTTATTTCACAATCTTCTTAGCTAGCTTGCCCTCATCAAAGAGTAAACTCATTACATTTGGAATTTAAGATCATAATTTCTCTTTAAGATGTAAAGCATGTAAACCATAAGAGGAAGACCAATATGAGACAGAAGAGATACGAGATCTTGAGTTATACACTACTATATGAATGGTATTTTTCTCAAAAAGTATCATAGTGGAAGAGCTACTCGTTTTTAGAATCAATTGCTCATCGTAGCTTCCTGCATCTTTAGGGATTATCTTCAGCAAAAGGACAGTTAGATAGAAATTACAGTGGTCCATTGTTGTATCAATAAAAAAGGGAGACCAACAACATTTCATTTGATATGCTATTCTTGTACCACCTTGTTACTTGTTTCTTTTATATTGGTCTATATAGATTCCAATTCTACTTCTGCTTAATCAATTTATGCGGCAGATGATACATCAGAAGGAACTTTAATGCGTAGGGGACGCTTAAAGATGACTTCAGCCGATCTCAATCCTAAGGTATTCAGGCATTATTATATTGTGATCACTAGTTAACCAATGTTAGCAGTTTGTGATTGACTAATAAACCAATTATAGGGTTTTGTTTCGACATGTGTATAGCAGTTGTCTTATTACATGTTAAGCAGGGTATAATTTATCATAATTAAGTTGCAATTAGGCATTTTTATAATTGTTTCATCAATTTTTTTACTAATTAACTTTCAGAATTATTTATCGTGAACTAAAACTGAAGGACACGTGTTTCCTATTTACAGTGGTTAAGTATCTTGATCAATGGTTTTTTTTCATGTATTGGAAAATAGCAGCATGCTCATTCAGGTGTAACTTTGTTGTAACTATCTGTCCATTATAATTATCTAGTTTATCCTCCAAACTATCTAGTTGTAACTATCTGTTGATTTAACGGAACATCAGTGCCTGTAATTCCTTTGTGGGACCAGTCTAAAACTAAATTTGAGATTTAATGAAAGTATATCTGAAATAGATTTAGTTTCATAGATTTAGATTCATTAAATGAAGTCTGATAGTAGTTGAGATAAATATGGATTTGCTGCAGTCCTTACTATGTCAATGAAGTATATTGTAGAAAGTTGCATTAATTTCATGGGGATTGTAGCTACTCTTTGTATTTATTGCATTTAACTCCATTTATTACTCACAACTGCCCCGTCGTCTCTTTTTCACATTTAAAATGGAAAAGCTCAACACATGTTACTTGTTAGTCTTTACAACTTGCTTTTTTTCAATCATTAGGTTCTTTGAAATCATCAAGCTGGGCATAATACTTCACTTTCTCCATATGTAAGGTACAAACTGCTTTTATTTAGTGTTGTTCCCTTTTTAGGAATTGTGTCTTATTATTAGGAATTATGTCTTATTATTCTGGCAAGCGTGACATAACATGTTATGCTTTGTGGCATGTTTTTATTCCACTAATCATGTAGAGTCTTTACAAGTTGTAAAGACTATTCTTCCCTGAATAGTTGTTAGTCACCATTGTTAATTGTTCTCATTTATCATCGTCAGTTGTTCCTTGCCAATAGTTTTCATTAAGTTGTGTGGCTTACGTTATTTGGTATGTTGTAGAAACAGAATGAATGATGATGAGCGGATTGAGCCAGATAATTGTGATTTTGATAGTGACTACACAAGATTGAAAGAAGAAAGAAAAAGCAAAGAAGGGAAAAGTGTTTATGTGTTGAGTTTTAATAATTTTATAATGTCTGTAATCATAATCCTTCTCTATACATTTATGTTTCTGAAATGTTATAGAAATTGTATATCATTATTCTTTTGTACCATTATTACAAAAATGTTATAAAATTATGTTTGTTTATATTTATCATTTTTAATATTATTTAATTATTTAATAATTCTTTTGTTCCCAAATGAAGTAGTATTTTCTTAAATTATTATATAATCACTCAGCTAAATTTAGTCTTCAAGAAAGATATAAAACAAAGTTATATATTTCAACTACTTGTTCTTGAAAGGTTTGTATTTACATAATATGTATTATGAATGGAAATCTTAAATAAGTATCGTATATATCAAATTTCAATGGTCTGTTCATAACATGGTAAACATTCTGTAACAAGAATGTATTAAGGAGAAAATTTGTATCAAGAGGTAACCAAAGTAGATAAGCTATCAAGAGAGATTCATGGTGTGGGCCTGTCTAGTGCCAAATAATGGATTATAAAGAAACTCAAGATATATGCTCCCGAACTTTAGGGAATGAGCCAAGTGATCAGTATATATTAGTTTATCCTTAATTTTTGTTGACATACCTTAATGATGGAATTTTAAAAATTTAAGATTCTTTTCGCAAATAGTTTATTCTTCTCCAAATCTTGTTAAAATGGTTTTGTAATCATACTATAAAACTTGATTATTTAATATTTACAAATTTATATTTATCTTTTCTATTATTATTTAATAGTTCTTTTGTTACCAAAATATTGTAGTATTTTTTAAATTATTATATATAAACAAACAATAATTTAGTATAAAAATATTTAATAAAATTTTATTCATAGTAAATATGCAATTCTAAAAAGAAACATTCACACTAATTTTTTTATTTTAACGCGCACTCATGTTTCTGAAATGTTATCTTAAACTTGTCAAATTTAGTAAATATAAAAGTATCATTATTTTTTATAATGGTCTTGTTAATTTAGAATTCTCTCTTATCATTCCACCGAAGCCTAGCTTGCAACCATTATGTTTTATCCCTAACTCTCTCTTTTCTCTCTTTTTTATTTTCATGTTTAAGAAGGTTTTCTCTATGTAATATCTCATTATCTCATGTTAAGGGCTAGAATCCTAGAGCTCATGAGAGATTATTATAAACTTCGAAAGTGCATTTCATAATTATGCATAATATGGAACACACACACACGTAAATATAGATTCTTTTCTGCACATTAAAATGATAGTACATGCATTCATTAATATTTTCGGGTATAATTGATTTGTATATGTGATTATATCGAGAATTGTGATTTTTATGTGTTGAAAATTGATCTGAAGAGTGTAGTTATTTATTTAGAATTTTTATTAAATTTTAGGAAATTTTCAAAATTATGAGTATTTTTAGATTAGAAAAAATGTCAAGTGGTAAGCCAATTAATGAATTGTAGTAGAAATAAGAGTCAAATGATAGTGAAGAATTTTTAGATGACTTTGGGATTTATTGAAAAATGTCATTAAAAATTAAGATGATTGGACTAATTAAATAGGAGAATCTAGTCTAAGTTCATAGAAATTGGACAAGTAACAAGTGTCACTTGCCAAACTTAGCCTTTATTCCTATGAATATACTAGAAAGATCAAATTAATTGTTTGATCTTACTTTCTTCTTCCTTGTGACTTTCTTCATCTTCTGTAAGTTTCTTTACTTCTAGAAATTGTCTCACCCTCACAATGCAAGCCTTGCTCTCATTTTTCACTTGCTATTTCTTTTTGTTACCTTCTTCACTGTCACTAAAATACCTAACCTTAAAACCTTCAGCTGTTGATGATCGTGTTATATTAGAAAGCAAGGGTTCACGTGATTTTGAAGAGTTTATAGTTTTAAACAAGTAAGTATCGTATAGTTCTTCATGATATGTAAGATGAAACATGCATCACGATAGTTAACAGTTAACTATTTATAATATGAGGATATATATTTGCTTAAACATAAGTGAGGATTTTGGGTCTACTCCATGTCTTTCTTTTGCATATATGATGATCAATATTTCATAAGATGTTGAAGTGATTTTTTTGAGTTAGAAAGATCATTGAAAACGTGTATAAAAGAGTGCAGCAAAATTTATGAAAGGTGATATGCGTATGCTCTGTTTTCACTGTGTTTGCGTAAATCTCGTTAGATGTTTTAGGAATAAACTAAAATGAGTTTAGAGTTAAGGAAAAAGGTGTAAAGTGATGTCGTGATATGGAAAAAAATTTAAAATGAACAGTTATGAGATGAAATAAAGGTATTGAGGAAGATGAAAAATGTAGAAAATGTGAGGAATGCATGTTGAATATGAGTAAATGAACAGCTTGGTTTTTGATGTTGTGATTAATCATAGATTTTTATTTGTTTGTGAATGAGTTGAGCACAATAGGAGTCAAAATAAAGAGAAAATAATAGACATAAGTTAGAAATGTTGGATTTAGCAAAAGAGAGGAAGAAGAGACGAAAATCTGCAATTTGGAACTCTTTGTGGAGTCGCACGATCGTGACCAAGAGGAGAAATTAGGAATTTGTGCACGATCGTGACAATGCACAATCGTGACAAAAAGGAAGCGTCTTATTATAGCACTTCACCCTCTCAAGACATGTACCCGATATCCTGAGTGATGTCCAAGACATACACCGCGAGGGCGGCATGCTTGAACAGTCAAACACTCAAAATTTGAGTACCAATTTTTTTTCATTAATCGATCACATATGCAGAATCAATAATCAAGTCGACCCATTTTATTTATAACAATTTCATTCAAGAGTGTTACTACACTCATTAATCAAACTTGTTACAACATTTCTAAATTAGAAAGTTATTACATACAGAAGCATATATTCAAATACACATTATACAAATGAAACGGAATACACAAATAAGAAAGTATCAAAGCAGACGTCAACTGATCCCAACCTTTACCTCCTGCTTGAATGCAGTCGGTATATTCCCGTTTGTCTGACGGGGTACTCTTCTGAGCCTGAAAATATTTGCAATTTTTGGGTGAGTTTTGCGAACTCAGTAAGTGACCATCCTTGATGGCTCAGCCAGTCACATAACACATAATTCACATCATTTATCTAATAATCACATTGCATCACATATCATTTTAATCACTTATTTCACAATTCACATTCAGAGCAGTTACACATTTCATTTTGTTCATTTGAAATATATATATCAATTTTCATATATAATGCACGTGAGACTCACTTTCATTCATTACTTTGTTATGATCGAGTGCCTATAACTGTCCCGTAACTATTATGTATACCGGGCTTATTAATAACTATCCCGTATCCGTTAGGAGATACCAGGCTCATTAAACATTAAGCCTGAGGCTCTAATGCGCATTCTTAAAGCTCTTTTCACGTTGGCTACCCTAGTCACAACTGTATTTATCTTTCATGCATTTATGAAATGGAATGCATTAATCACATTTGCATAATCTCATTCAATCACATTCGCATATCATCAGACCTTGGTCCGGCATTCAACATTGAAGTTGAGTATCACTTTTTCATAATCATGCATATTCACATTTTTCTTTGGAACTAGGTCCGGCATTTAACAATCAAGTTATGTATCACGTAGTTCATCAAATTCACATACAATAAGCACTTTAATATCTCAATCATGCCTCACAATCGTCGAATTTTCTATCCAAAAATCAACACAATCAATTAAATTCATATGGTCATTCAGTAGTCAACCAATACAAAATTCAAAACAGAACAAATAATGAAAAGAGACCATCTAGGTCGACTCACAAGTTGCTCTCTAAGCTAATGCCTGAAAGTTCTGGCAACGTCTGTAGGTTGACATTCCAGTTACTCCTCTATATTAAATAAAACATACATATATGTCACAATTTGCACAAGTATAAGTGTTTAACAATGCACATGTATGTAATAAAATATGTACAATGCATGTTCATGACAATCCCGGGTGTTTATCCATTAGTGTCATCAAAAAATCAGTCCCATATCAAGACTCCTCTAAGTATAATTTATACTTAGGTTTGTACCTCACTAGAACCATTAAAATCACAATTTATACTCTTCCATCTGACATCTTTAATTTGATTCAATCAATCTTCTTCAATCCATTATCAAAGACTATAAACTTTTATGGAGAGGTAGAAAGAAATGTGCTATGAATCTATTGGTCCAAGAATCACTTCTTTCAGAGGTCGGATAATAAAGGTATGGCCGAAAACATCAAACAAGGTTCTGTCCTCAATTATATTGAACCTATTTCGGAGAAATTAGTATAACATTCTCTAGAGATATTAGATTGAAGAGTTCTTTAGCTAGTTTGAAAGAGGACTTCAAGATCTACAACTTTTATGAAAACCTTGAAGAAAGATTCTATCATCTACTAGGTCAAAATTGGACCAAACGATACAAGATGAACAGTGACTAGAAGAAGTTTTAGTCTAAGAGCTATTTGGAATAATTAGCATAACTTGCTTTAGAGATATCAGATTGAGGTATTCTTTGGATGGTTTGAAAGAAGACTTCAAAATATACAACTTTCATGAAGAACTTAAAGAAAGATTTTATCATCTAGAGGGTCAAATTTGGACCAGACGATAGAGTTAGATGAACAGTGCACCAGATGATATAGTGTCATCACCAGACGAGATAATATCATCACCAGACAATACTTTATCACAGACGATATGATGTCATCAAACAATACAATCTATACTCCTGAGCATCTCCACTTATAAGAATCATAACTTTTGACTCCAATGTCTAAAAATTTCATACTATATATCGTTGGAAAGCTAGAAAGATAAGCTACAACTTTCTAGAAGACAACTTTGTCTAATTTAGCCTAAATTAATCTATACTTTTCCCTAAAATTAGAACACGAAATTTACCCTTAAGGAAGACTTGAAATTTTGCACTGTGCAAACTTGAAAAGTCCTGAGTATAACCATTCAGCTACTAATTTGACTTCAAAAAACTCTCAAATCTCAACTCAATTTTTCAAATTGAAAAATCCCACAATGCACAATCACTAAAATTGAATCTAGAATACTTAAACCCATGTATTTTCTAACTCCATGGCCTAGAATTCTTCCAAAAAATTCAAAAGATTCAAAATGATCTTACCTTGATTCTTCACCAAATGATGAGATCTTTGGCTCAATTAGAAGCTCCTCTCTTCCTCTTCCTTTTTCTCTCCTTGAACCACTTTAAAATCTCTCTCAAGACTAAAAAATGCTGAAACCCTAGCTCAACTCTTTTCTTTTCTCTCAACCACTGAAATTCTCTTCTTTTTCTTTCTTAATTTCTCTTCTTCTCTCCCAATTCATGTTCCCCCCTTCTTAAACAGCAAGACTACATTTCTTTCTACCATTTCTACCCTTAATGAGCCCAAAAGCCCATTTTACCCTTCCTTATAGGCTTTTGTTCTTTTTGTTAGAGTATCCCATATTGACTAAACATAAAAATGTTAAAGGGTTTATAAATGATAAGGATCAACTATCCAAACAACTAGTCCTAGTTATTTGGACAATGGTTGACCTAAGCCCAATTCTTGTTAGTGGACTCTACACTCTGCTCATATTAAAAATTCAATATGGTATCAGAGCAGGTTTGGTCCGGATTATTAATTTTTCGGCTGTCCATCTAGAAGTCCAGTCCCAGCGATCTGGTCCGGTTATCACTGCATATATTTTAAGCGACAACTGGATATCCAATCCCAGTTACACTTTAGGGGGAGTATTAGAGTATCCCATATTAACTAAACATAAAAATGTTAAAGGGTTTATAAGTGGTAAGGATCAACTATCCAAACAACAAGTTCTAGTTATTTGGACAATGGTTGACCCAAGCTCAATTCTTGTTAGTGGACTCTACACTTTACCCATATAAAAAAATTCAATACTTTTAACCTTAAGTTTCTTGCCAAAAACATCCCTAGAACATTCTTATAACCTTTACACTTTATTTCAATCAATCTATATCATATAATCTTTCTAACATCAACATAATAATTAATTTTCACAAAATTTCATAAAGACCTCATAATCAATGTAAATCAAATTTATTCATCAAGAAGAAATTTTAGGGGCCAACATTTCTCAATATACTCACATTTATACACAATTATACCCGGAACGTCAATGAATACATGTACAGTCATTTTTATGAGTAACGATTCAATATTCATGTGTATGTGTATGACATATTATACATAAGCATGAAAATGCATTTCTAATCTCTCATTAATCACTCATATTTACTATTCCAGCCTCCCCGCAGATAATGGGATGTTACACTCGCAGTGTAGATCGTGCACAAGCACGATTGTGACAGTGAGAGTGTAGAGATGTATGACAGTTTTGGAACATCCTTTGCTCTTTTAGCCATAACTTCTTCTCTCGATCTCCGAATGACTTGAAAGTTGAACCACAAACTTCTCAAACATTTTTTCCTCTCCACCAAAATTTATGGCCATCTGAATTCATTAGGAAAGGATTGATTGATGAGTTTAAGATGAAAATGATTAAGGGTGCTGGAATATTGTTAAATGGAGTGTTTTCACTAAATAGACATCGGTATTTTGGTCATATCTTGATCTATAGATATCCAAATGAGATGATTTTTTATTTAGATTAAACTAGAGACATATGGATACAAATTTCATGAAAATATTGGATCTTAATTCTATCTTTAAGAGCTCCAAAATCTGGCTTGAAGTTGAATACATAGTACTGTTATAGTTTGAGTACAATTTAAAATATTTTGTAGATAACTTGCTGATTATTGAACCAAATTGTGAGAACTTGGTGTCATTAGAAACTTAAGACATATGAGAACATTTGTTTAGAAGAAATCGATGCTTAACTACTTTATTTTCCTTGTCTTAATGACCATGCAAAATGAACCCGAAAATCTGTTTTTAGAAAAATTGGGAATGATCAATTGAGTTATGAACTTAGATTCAATTTGTTTTATTGAGGTGTAAACCAGAGTTCAAATTATACTTATGTCAGTTTTGATATATGAATGATCATGTGACGAGAATAATGAAAATATACCAGAGATTACCATTGAGCATGCATTGTACATAACCCATACATACACATATGTGCATAAATAAGTACTTATAAAATTGTTCAAATTTGTGATATGTGTAAATGTATATTTCATGATATAGAAAAGCAATTTGAACGTCCACATCCAGACGTTGCCAGGATTTCGAAGCAATAGCTTTCTGGAGCAACCTGTGAGTAACCTAGACGATCTCACATATTTAATTGTTTGTTTTAAACTATGTTATGAATTATCTTATGAATGTGAATTTGATTGTGTTGATTCCAAACATTGAATGTCCGAGGCGTTTGCTGCATAAATGAGATATTAGAAGTGTTTCTTGTATGTGAATTTGATGAAATAAATGATTCTAAACGTATATGCTGAATGTCGGACCAAAGTCTGAAGATAATTATGAACGTGAATGTGATGCATTTCATTACATGAATGCATGAATAGATAATGGCAGTTGTGACCTGAGTAGCTACTTAAAATGGGCTTAAAGCTTAGAATGTAATTAAGAGCCAAAGGCTCATTATGTATAATGAGTCATGTATCCCCAACGGATATGGAATTGTTATCAATGTGCCAAGTATCCACAATAGATACGGGACAATTATAGCCATTCAGTCACAACAACGTAATAATAAAAAATGAGTCTTATGAGCATTGCATATACATTTATTATGTATATTTGAATGATTGAAATGTATTGTTAACTTGTATTTGAATGAGAATGTGACAATTGTAAACAAAATGCTATGTGATACCACATGATGATAAATAAAATGATGTGAATTATATGATTATATATGTTGATGTATTGTATGAATTGAGTGAACCATCGAGAATGGTTATCTCACTGAGTTCTCAAAACTCATCAAAATTGTAACGTTAAAATTTCAGGACAGAGAGAGGACAATAGTGACAAAGAGACTCTACAAGAAGCACAGTTCTTGTACTTTTGGATAAAAGAAATGACTCAAAGGTCGGTCAGCTGAGATTGAAGGATTAGATAGAAATTTTTGTATAATTCCTTATGTATGTAGTGTGTTTTGTAATGTACATATTTAGATGATTTCGTAAAATTACAATATATATATTCGATTTTTATGAAATAAAATGAGGAATTTGGTTTTAAAATATTAAGACATTTACGTATTAAATGATGATCCCATTATTAAGTTAGTGATGTGAGTGCTCTAACATGTCACTCTTGTGGGGGTACGTAATCGGATATCACTCAGGATGTCGAATACGAGTCTTGCAAGAGTGGGATGTTACATTTTGGTATTACAGCATGGTTTGACATCAATAGAGACAGATTAAGCATATAGACATGAAATATTATGAGAGATGTGGATAGTAATTGAAGTTATTGTTTATTATAGGTCATCCGACGTAGGTGATCAGAAGAGACAATCAGTTGACTTAGGATCAGCAAGAGCCAGTAGAGAGTCTTTTATACCACGACCTGAGGGAATGCCTCCTAGAATTCTCGAGAAAAGGAAAAGGAGGTATAATAAGTTGAGAAAGCAAGGGGCTGTGGACTTTTACAGAAGTACAGACCCTACAGAGGCCGAGGGATAGCTAGAGAGAACAGATAGGATCTTTAACCAAATAGACTGTGAGTCCGACGAGAAGTTCGACTATGCGGTTTCTTTATTGCAAGGCCCAAATATCAATGGTGGAAAATTGTTCCAGACAGTACCACCAGGTCTTGTAACTTGAAGTGGGGAGATTTTCTGAAAGTCTTCAGGGAAAATTATATGCCCAAGGTCTACCTGGATAGAAAGATGAAGAAATTTCTAGATCTGAAGCAGGACAGAGTATCAGTGGTAGAGTATGAAATCAAGTTTAATGAGCTGATGAGATATGCTACTACCTTGATTCCTATCGAAGAAGATAAGTGTAGGAGATTTGAAGATGGGCTGAACATGGAGATCAGGACAAGGCTAGCAATCACCAACTTGAGCAGTTTCGCTGAGTTGAGAGCTGCTCGATCAAAATTGAACAGCTATTGAGAGAGGGACAAGCAGAGTATAGGTAGGAATCCCGAATGAAGAAGCCCTGTGAATTTTAGGATAGTTCTAGCAGAAGGTTTAGTAAATGCCAGAACATATCCTTTCGACCACCGACTAGATTAAGACAGACGGAGTTTAGACTGAGGGGTAGTTTTATGCAGTTTGGCAGTGGAAAAGAAGCAGTAGCGAGTCAGTTACCCATTTGTGAGCACTATGGGAAGAAGCACAATGGTGAGTGCTGGAAACTAAAAGTTTATTATATCTTAAATGCGACTCTTTTGATTATTATATCAGAGATTATCCTGCCGTTATTGGAGTCCAGTCTCGTATGAGAGGGGGATCAGTGAGTGAAGCTACTGTCCAGCAGAGCCGGGCTAGTAGGCCTGGACAGAGAGGTCGTATTAGAGGCAAGTGAGCTCTGGGAGTTCTACTAGTAGGATTGAGGCGCGGAGCAACCAACCGTAGTCTCAGGCCAAAGTTTATGCCATGACCAAATAGGAGACTCAAGATTCTCCTGATGTTGTTGCAGGTGCA
>JANIJH010000003.1:63115458-63126535 GCA_024520975.1 Erythroxylum areolatum
TCTTCCACCACAATATGGACCCTTTAAAATCTCTTACAACACACATAAGGATAAATGGTCTATCAATGAACTTCTGATCATGTGTGTTCAAGAGGAAGGGAGGTTAGTAATGGAATTGAGTGAAAGTGCACATATGGCAACCGAAGGAAGGAATAAAGGACAAGCCAAACAAAAAGGAAAGGGTAAAATACCGATCTGTATTGAGATAAAAAAAGGATTTCAATCCCAAGTGTCGCAACTGCAAAAAGAAAGGGCACATAAAGAAGGATTGCACCAAATTTAAGGCTTGACTTATAAAGAAAGGTATTTCAATCTCATTTGTTTATTATGAATCTAATATGGTTGATGTTTGTCATAATACTTGGTGGATTGATTCTGGTTTTACAATCCATATATCCAATACCTTGCAGGTTTTCTAAATCACAAGAAGCCAGTGGATAGTGAACAATGCATCTATTCAAGCAACAAGATGCGTTCATATGTGGAAGCTGTTGGGACATGCAAATTAGTTTTAAATTCTGTTTTTGTTTTGAATTTGGAAAGAACATTTTATATTCCAAGTTTCTCAAGAAATTTGATCTCAGTTTCAAGACTTGTACTTATGGGATATTCCTTTAACTTTTCAAATACATCATTTGGTTTGTGTCATGAATCTGATCTCATTGGGAATGATACAATGATTGATGGTCTTTTTCAAATTAATTTGCAAGAAAATGTTTTTCATAATACAATGCTTGCCCATAGTAATGCTGGTGTTAAAAGATGTGTTATGAATGAACAATCCTCAATGTTATGGCACTGAAGATTGAGACATATTTCCCTTTAAAGAATAAAAAAGCTAGTGAATGATGGAGTACTTAATACTTAAGATTTTACTGATTTTGATGTTTGTGTGGACTGCATAAAGGGAAAGTAGACCAGCATGAAAAAAAGGTGCTAAGAGGAGTTCAGACATATTAGAGATCATACATACAGACATTTGTAGTCCAGAAATGGGCTTGTATGGTCAGAAATACTTCATCTCATTTATAGATGATTACTCGCGATATATGTATCTCTATTTCCTTCATAACAAGAACGAAGCATTAGATGCCTTTAAGGTATTTAAAACGGAAGTAGAGAAACAATGTGGTAAGCAAATAAAGATCGTGAAATCAGATAGAGGTGGAGAATTTATGGTAGATACACTGAGATTGGACAAGCACCTGGTCCATTTGCGAAGTTTCTTCAAGAGTATGGGATAATAGCTCAATACACCATGCCTGGGTCTCCGGACCAAAATGGTGTAGCAGAAAGAAGAAACCGATCATTATTAGACATGATGCAGAGTATGCTTAGCAACTCTAAACTTCCTAAATCCTTGTAGACAGAAGCTCTTAAAACGGCAGTATATATATTAAATCAAGTTCCAACTAAAGCTGTTTCTAAAACACCATTTGAGTTATGGAAAGTGAAAACCGAGTTTGCGACATATACGCACTTGGGGATGCCCTTCTAAAATAAGAGTTTATAATCCACAATCAAAGAAACTAGATCCAAGGACTATAAGTGGGTATTTCATTGGATATGCTGAAAGGTCCAAATGATACATATTTTATTGTTCATCTCATAGTACTAGGTTTATGGAATCAAGAGATGCAAAGTTTCTTGAAAATGACTTGATTAATGGGAGTGACCAATCTTAGGACTTAGTTATTGAGAAGGATCATTGTGAAATACAAATTCCTACTTCAAGTAATAGATTGATTGTCGTTCATAGCATTCCTCAAAGTCAAACGGGAGGTGAACAACCAATCATTGAAGTTCCACAAGCTGCTGATGACAATCTAGTAGATCCGATCGTTCAGCAATTACCACAGGTTGTTGAGCAACAAGTTGTATAAGCTCCTCCTTAGGAGGGCGTTAATACAATATTAAGAAGATCAACTAAAGATAGGAAATCAGTAATACCTAGTGATTACATTGTGTATTTACAAGAAGCTGGTTATAACATTGGAGCCGAAAATGACCCTGAAACGTTTTCACAAGCTATGAGTTGCAATGAATCTCAATTATGGTACAATGCTATGATAGATGAGATGAATTCTATGGCATCTAACAAAGTCTGGGATCTTGTCAATTTGCCTAATGGTGCAAAGGCCATTGGATGTAAATGGGTCTTTAAAACAAAAAAGGACTCATTAGGCAACATTGAAAGATATAAAGCTAGACTTGTTGCCAAAGGATTTACTCAACAAGAAGGAATCGATTATACAGAGACCTTTTCTCCTGTATCTAAAAAGGATTCCTTACGAGTGATTATGGCATTGGTTGCCCATTTTGATCTAGAACTATATCAAATGGATGTGAAAATAGCGTTCCTAAATAAAGACCTAGAGGAAGAAGTTTATATGAAACAACTGGAAGGATTCTCCTCTAGTGATGGTGAGCATTTGGTGTGTAAGCTTAACAAACCTCCCGTCAATGGTATTTGAAATTCCATGATATCATTTCTTCATATAGTTTTGAAGAAAATATCATAGATTAATGCATAAATCTGAAAGTCAGTGGGAGTAAAACTTATTTCCTTGTTCTATATGTGAATGATATTTTACTCGCCACAAATGACAAAGGTTTGTTATATGAGGTGAAACAGTTCCTTTCTCAGAATTTTGATATGAAGGATATAGGTGAGGCATCTTATGTCATTGGCATTAAGATCCATAGGGACAGATCTCAATACATTTTAGGTCTATCCCAAGAAACCTATATCAATAAGATCTTAGAATGATTTCGAATGAAAGATTGTGAAGGGTGATAGGTTCAACATGAACCAGTGCCCGAAAAATGAGTTTGAAAGGGAACGAATGAAAAATATTCCATATGATTCTGCAGTAGGGAGCCTAATGTATGCTCAGGTTTGTACAAGACCTGACATTGCATTTGTTGTTGGAATGTTGAGAAGATATCAGAATAACCTAGGTATAGATCACTGGAGAGCTGCCAAAAAGGTGATAAGGTACCTTCAAGGAACAAAAGATTACATGCTTATGTATAGACGAACTGAAAATCTCGAAGTAGTTGACTACTCAGATTCAGACTTTGTTGGTTGTGTTGATTCACAAAAATCAACATCTGGATATTTATTTATGTTTGCCAGTAGAGCCATATCTTGGAGGAGTTCAAAGTATACTTTGACTGTTACTTCTACCGTGGAGGCTGAGTTCGTTTTTTATTTTGAGACTACATCATATGGTATATGGTTGAAGAGTTTTATATCTGGATTTAGAATTGTAGATTCTATTTCTAAGCCATTAAGAATGTACTGTGACAATTCAACTGCAGTTTTCTTGGCCAGAAACAACAAGAGTGTTAGCCGAAGTAAACACATCAACATTAAGTATTTGGCCATTAGGGAACGTGTCAACGAGAATAAAGTGTCATTCATCACATTCGCACTGAATTAATGATTGCTGATCCTTTAACAAAAGGCATACCACCAAAGAGTTTTAAGGATCATATTGCTAGAATGGGACTTGGTTCCATTATGTGATTTATGATTATACTTTCACGAAACTCTTAATTAATTATTTGTTTTTTCTCATTCTAATGTATATATTTTATTTTTGAGAATTACAACTTTTATGGACCTAGAATAAATATAGAGGTTTATTCATTTAGTTACAGTGGCATAAGAAATAAAGATGCATCGTGATACATGGAAGATAATACTCACATTTAGAGGACTTATCGCCATGATTTGTATATTCGGTTTCTTTAATTAAGTGGAGGTTTTATCACTTTTAGATTACATTTACGACCCAAGTGGGAGACTGTTATCTGTTAGTTTCATTTCTTATGGGCCGTGTTTGTTTCTTTTGAAAAGTCATGTCCTTCCACTTGAACCATCATGCCCTTCTGTTGTTTTGATGGAAGACAACAGGGCATATAAAGAGGTTGGGTCCTTAGGCTTAGCAATGATTTTGCATACACCATCATTACATTTGTTAGAAGTTTGAAAGAGCCTTCTCATATTTATTTGAGATCTCTCAACATTAATAACAGGAGGTACGTAATAACATTCCACATTTTCATTTTTCTATAATAGACATGTATATGGTTATTATCATGTCTAACAAGGACTATTCATGTCAAGAGGTTGAAGAATTGAGGGGTGATAGAGAGAGGATAAGATTTATATATTTACGAATAAGAAAAGAAACAAATTATTTTCTTATTACAATTGGCAACAAATTAAGATTAGAATTAATCTAATTTTTTAAAAATGTGGTCTTTCTCAAGCTCAAATTTTGATTAACTCAAGTTTAATTTATTAATTTTAGATTGAGGTTAGACTAAAATTGCCATCATAGCCACCGAAAAGAAAAGCTTATGCCCCACAAGCCTTCAAAGCCCCTTTGCACCTCTTAACCTTCCCATCCGCTTTTGTAAAGTGACAGAGAACCATCACATGAACTGTCCCAGTCGTTAAGTTGATTAAAGATTGGGCAGTACACAAACAGCAGGACTGGTGGGCTTAACAACATTTGACGACATCCATGTCTTGTCATAGAAGATGCACGTCCAGACCCATCCCACAAGTAGTTTTTGTCTAGGTGCAGACATGGCTTTGTACTAATCTTGGTCCCCTAAACGAAACTATTGGGTTTTCTCTTAAGCCCATCTAACGCTGGGTTTTAAGGCCTAAACGGAACACTCGTGCACTAGCATGTTCCACCGTTGACAATCCTTTTTCAGCGCGAAACAAGCACCTGATTTTGAAAGAGTAATTTCATCGAACAGTTGGCGTGCAATAGTCGCAGAACTTTCAAAGTCATGAAAGGGAAAAAAGCCACAATCTTGACGCTTGCCGAGAAGTGCAAGGTCTTTGTCTTTTGTTTCTGATTACCATAGTCATCGTCTACTTTTATCTGCTTAACATTAGCTTCTTATTGTAGAATATACTGGCCTCAAATTGGCAAGCTCAACTTAATACCATTAAAGCTGATGCCAAGGGAAGGTATGGTTTTTTGTTTTGTTTTGTCTGTTCACTAATCATAAAGCTCAGAGCTTCACATGATTATCTGCAGATTATTTCATGGTGGGTGTTTATAAGTTTAGAGTTTATTATACGTTGAAATGGTTTTTTTCCCCCCACCTTCTGAATATGCATTTCTGCTTACTGGGTAAGCTGCATTCTGAGTTTTTGTTGTTTGTTTTTCTTAGCAAGGAGGAGATATACACTTCAAAAGTTAAGTACATGCTCAAGAAGGGAAGACCCTATATCTGGGTGCCTGAAAATGACATGCATAATATGGTACATTTACTGGATACTTATGCATAATATGGTACAGTTACTGGATACTTTATTGAATTATAAACTTCTACCTTGTTTTTATGCATGTTAGTTCCTGTCAATGTATTAGATGTCAATCGCCTTGTTGGTCTCTGAACATTGAAGACTGGCTTGAGAACAATTGGTGTTGGAATAATCTGATGATGATGCCTAAACCTTTTCTGTATTTTCCCTTTTTCTTGTAGAACATGATAATTGATGAACGTGGTTCTTTTGCTGTTGCCACTCCATTCCCGGGACCTCTGGCAAAATTACTGAAATCAACAAAAAAGGTTCGGTTGAATTTGAACAGCACTCCTCTGGTTACCTACCATTTCTTTGCTCTTCTGACCCTCCACAATGTATCCTGAAAGTGCTTACTTGTATAACCTTAAGATTGTTTCATATTACTAGGTATGATTTAGGAAGTAATGGTTTTGTGGGAGTATTGGATATACAACTTAAAGATCTGATATGGCTATTGTTACACTGCAGTTACCAGCTAGGATTGCTCTAATGGGAGATGTTGTGCCTCTTAAAGATGATAAGGTTTGGCCATCTAACCATTGTCATAAAGTTTTGTGTCAGGCTAGGAGTTTCCACTGCATGCTTCGATACTTTAATTGGTCAATAATTTTCATACTGTACTTTCAGCCTGACTTGTTGGCTGTAGACGGCTTTACATAGACCTCACCATGGAACTGTAATATAATAATGAATCTTAATTTTACAACTCTTATCATGATTTAGCCGATTACACACCACGATTTAATTACAACCAGCTACTCTAGCTTCTTGGATTATAATACTTGTGTCTTGCAAAAAGAATCTAGAAAAACAGTTCACATTATTTGTTGTTCTCTTATAGGCTCAGCTGATTGCAAATAATGTCAAAGAGATTATCCTGTCTGAAGAAAGAATGATTAATGAATCCTCTTACAAAGTTTCTGGAGTCCTATCTTCTTCTGATCTTGCAACATCACGAAGTGCAAACCTTAAACAACTACTTGATGGGGGTCAAAGATTCAATATTTATAGGCTTACCCCAAGGTAGATCTCTCAGTTGCTTTACTATTTCCTTAATGTAGCAAGAAGCTTGCGTAATTTAATATGTTGCTGCTAATGCAACTGGTAAAGTTTTGTGTGATATCTGAGACTGGAATTGAGACCAGGATGTCCCCGCTTGTCATCAATCAGTGCATAACTAATTAAACTTTGATTAATATACTGTGCTTATGTATGAAAATAAGGATAATATTGAATGGAAAACCAAGCCAACAGGCTGATGATTCCAATTTATTGTACAGTTCTTGCATGTTTATTGATGGTCATGGAGATACTCATGAAGTGGATATGGAAGAGTTTGAAACATCAAAAGCAGACCCATTGGGTGAGACCTCTGTTTCCGTCACTTGTGCCAAGATAGAATCTGTTACTTAAGTAAATTGACATGTATTTAATGATTAAACAAGATCTTTAACTTCTTGTTGGGTGCAGCTTCATTTTCTGCCAAGCTAATTGATGGCATCAATCGAAGTGAAGCAAGGCGCCGAGCCCTCATGCTGTTTTGTTTGGTGTATTTGAATGTGAATGCAAGGGTAAGATTTTCTGTCATATACATTTCAATGGATGAGCATTATCAGCTTTTGTATTGCATGCCATTAAGAGACTAAATTATGCTCTTAACTTTTATGTCATATGGATCAGTGTTTCTCCTGGATGTAGTTATGTATGTCTGTTGGTTTTAATTACATAAGATAAACTTTTTTCTTGAGCTCATCAAACTCGAGGTTATTATCACCATGCTCTGATGTATCATTGGAATGATGGGGTCAAAATTCATAGCTTGCAGGGTTTTGTTTTAATCCCAGATATTTCACTGCTTCTTAGAGTCCAAAAAAATAAAATCTTAAATGCTAATCAATTAAGTATGCATGTGAAACCATCTGCTACTACTGTTGTGGTATCTCAAAACTTTTCTTCTTTGTTGCGCAATGTTCTGCAGGATGCATACTTGCTAGCTGTGGACCGTAAGGGATTCGATGTGCTTGGAAAGGTTCCAAGACAAACAGTGAAGGATGGGGTTGGTGAATTCCAGTGGAAAGAGTACAGGTTTGCCTTCAAGGAGGAAGCACAAGATGTCGAAACATTCTGCGGTCGTCTCATGGAGATGGAAGAAGAGGTTGTTACCAAAGTTTCAAGTTCTAGTGGTTTGATTTGAGCAATACATTTGATCAACCTGCTCTGGAACATCAGAATTAGCCAAACATCACCAATGTAAAGTTTTTGCCAAACTGGGCTAAAGTTTTCTGTAAATGCCTAAAATGCTATTTGGTATTCTATTTGTGTTGGTGCATGCTTACTGTTTCTCTTCATTTAAGAAGAAAAGCTGATAGAAACACAAGTTCATGACACATTTGTCAGGTTATATGAACTGAGCCATAAAATATAGCAACAGGCAATGGGAATGAAACATAAATGAGACGTACGGATGAAATTGGATTGTGGAGGAACATTTGGGCAAAAATTTTCAGCCTTTCCATGGCAAATGTTGTCCGTGACTAGAGGCTAACCAGAGAGGAAAATGAAACATTTATCATAAAGTCGAAAATAGCTAATGGACTACAAAATTTTTCATCGGATCATGCCACAACCAGCTTTAAGTTTCTTTCACAAAAGAGACCACCTTGGCTTTTAATCAACTTCCTCGATTTTAGGACCTGAGGCACTGCCACCAGCTGGAGGAGCACCGTCAGGGCCGCCACTGCCAGCATCAGCACACCCACCTTGATACATCTTGGCAATAATGGGGTTGCATGTGCCCTCCAGTTCCTTCATTTTATCCTCGAATTCGTCTACTTCTGCAAGCTGATTGCTGTCCAGCCACTGAATGACTTGATCGATTGCGTCTTCAATCGTTTTCTTGTCAGCCGCAGGAAGTTTTGAACCAATCTTCTCATCTTTGATTGTATTTCTCATGTTGTAGGCATAGTTCTCTAAAGCATTCTTTGCCTCCACCTTCTTCTTGTGCTCTTCATCTTCAGACTTGTACTTCTCCGCCTCCTGCACCATCTTCTCAATCTCTTCTTTGGACAGCCTACCTTTATCATTGGTGATTGTGATCTTGCTTTTCTGACCGGTCGTCTTGTCCTCAGCTGACACATTCAAGATGCCATTTGCATCGATATCAAAGCACACGGTGATCTGAGGCACACCCCTAGGTGCTGGAGGAATACCAGAGAGTTCAAATTTTCCAAGTAAATTATTGTCCCTTGTTCTTGTTCTCTCACCCTCATAAACCTGTATCAAAACACCAGGTTGATTGTCTGAGTACGTGGAGAAAACTTGCTCCTTCTTGGTAGGAATGGTTGTGTTCCTCGGGATCAAAACGGTCATGACACCACCGGCAGTTTCTAATCCAAGTGACAGTGGAGTAACATCCAAAAGCAACAAATCCTGCACTTTCTCATTACCTTCGCCACTCAAGATTGCAGCTTGAACAGCAGCGCCATAGGCAACAGCCTCATCTGGGTTAATGCTCTTGCAAAGCTCCTTCCCATTGAAGAAGTCTTGAAGAAGTTGCTGTACTTTGGGGATTCTAGTGGAACCACCAACAAGAACAACATCATGAACTGAGCTCTTGTCCATCTTAGCATCTCTCAGACACTTCTCCACAGGCTCCATGCACTTCCTGAAAAGATCCATGTTGAGCTCCTCAAATCTAGCACGAGTAATTGTCGAATAATAGTCAATTCCCTCGAACAGAGAATCGATCTCAATGGTGGTCTGAGCAGTTGATGAAAGGGTCCTCTTAGCTCTCTCACAAGATGTCCTCAACCTCCTAAGAGCTCTGGGATTGCCGGAGATGTCTTTCTTATTCTTCCGCTTGAACTCTTGAACAAAATGGTTCACCATTCTATTGTCAAAGTCCTCGCCACCAAGATGAGTGTCTCCGGCAGTCGCCTTCACCTCAAAGATACCCTCTTCAATGGTAAGTAACGACACATCAAAGGTCCCACCACCAAGATCAAAAATCAACACATTCTTCTCCCCAACACTCGTCGCCTTCTTGTCAAGCCCATAAGCAATAGCCGCAGCTGTTGGCTCATTGATGATGCGCATAACGTTGAGCCCAGCTATGGTTCCAGCATCCTTAGTAGCCTGACGCTGCGAGTCATTGAAGTAAGCAGGGACAGTAACAACTGCATTCTTCACTGTCGTTCCCAGAAATGCCTCCGCAATCTCACGCATCTTCGTAAGCACCATCGAAGAGATCTCTTCAGCAGCAAACTGTTTGTCCTCTCCTTTGTAAGACACCACAATCATAGGCTTATCACCAGGACCTGTAATCACCTTGAAGGGCCAGAGCTTTATATCACTCTGCACAGAAGTATCACTGAATCTCCTCCCAATCAATCGCTTTGCATCTGCCAAAACCCATCAACACAATCATTACAAATAACTTCCACTTACTATTATAAAACAATCCCAATTGCGGCTACAATATTACGATTGCGGTCTGAACTGTTACATATGCCGCAATTACGATCATATTTATCGCAATTGTCTCGCATCGTCCACAGTTATCGTAATTGCCCGCAATTCGTAATCTTTAAGACCTTGATAAGAATGAGAGAGTGGTACTAACCGAAGACAGTGTTGATGGGGTTCATGGCGACCTGGTTCTTGGCAGCGTCGCCGATCAGACGTTCGGAGTCGGTGAATCCAACATAAGACGGTGTCGTCCTATTACCTTGATCGTTAGCGATAATCTCGACTCTGTCGTGTTGCCAGACACCTACGCAAGAGTACGTTGTCCCTAGATCGATACCGATCGCGGGTCCTTCGACTTTTCCGGCCATTCTCCGACAACTGTGGAATGCAAGACGGTATTGTTAAGGTTTCGGTTCGTTTAATGTTGGGATAAGGTACTTCGAGGATTTGAGAGAACATATATAGATTTTGGGGTGGGTGTGAAGGTCAGTTCTAGAATGTTCCATTGAAGTGTCGAAGATTCTGGATCGCCGACGCCTAACGCTGCTACTTTGTCGCCGGAGGATTGGAATTCTTGACCAAGTCGACAAGCATCCGCTTAGACCGACCGATCCAGTTATGTTGGCGCCAAATGTGAAGTTTATTTTTTTTCACAAGATAATACGACACGTCGTTATCCATTCATCCAAAAGAAGTTAAAAGGCAATAATTAAAGTTATTAATAATAAAATAACCCAATTCATATACATTATATTTGGAGGGTGCACTCACAAAATTTTGTGTTTGTACATCAAGTATTTTTAATAAATAAACATATTATTATTATTATTATTTAAAATTAAGTGATTATACATTTAACCAATTTCAAGTCTTTCAAACATTTGATTATTAAAATTAATTAATGCATAAGTTTTCTTTAATTCTTAATTTAAAATTATATTTTAATTCAATTGAGTTTAATTCAATTTAAAATTAATGAATAAATTTTTATTAAGTTTTAAAGTGAAAATAAAATAAATTGAATTAAATTATACTTTCACAAGCTACAAGATGAACCTTTATTTATTTGCATTTATATGTTGATGATATGCTTATAGCATGTAAAAATAAAGTGGAGATTGAAAGATTGAAGACTCAACTGAGTAATGAATTTGAGATGAAGGACTTGAGATAAGCTCGGAAGATGCTAGGCAATGTTCTGAAACCCGGACCGGTCATCGAACCGGTGGCCTTACTGGTTACCGGTTAGACCGGTTCGACCGGTTCAAC
>JANIJH010000003.1:63131356-63144197 GCA_024520975.1 Erythroxylum areolatum
GAGTAAATATTGAAGGTGCAATCGCCTGGTACAAGCAAGATTTTGCCCGAGCCTTCTTGGCTATTCTTTCCCTCAACTAACGCAACTGAGCAATGGGGATGTCTTCTGCTGGAGCCTCTACTTCGTAGTCTTCATCAATCGGCTCCCACAGATCCTAACCTTGCAGGTAAGCCTCTATTTTTACTGCCCAGATTTGGTAACCTTCTCCATTAAAGACTGCCGGTTGCAAGCTTGGAGTGGATGACTCGGCCATCTCTGAGTTATACACTCCTTACCGCCACAGCGTATTTTGGAAAGAATACAAATGCTCAAGGCAAATGAACCTTGCTTATACCTTCACTGGTCCCTTAAGAACTAGGCTCTGATATCACTTTGTTGCGACTAACTATCCAACGTAGAAAAACAGATGAAAAACAAACGCAAAACTTTGAGAGAGAAAGCTAGTGAGAGAATGTAAACTAAAACAGAGTAGAACAGAGGATTAAGAACTCAACAATCACTGAGTTTTTTCTTTTATTAATCGAAGTGTGTTTTATAACTGAGATTGCAAGAGTATTTATAACAATTCAATCCTAACTGTTTTCTAACTGTTCTTGATTTCTTGACATCTTGATTTTTTGACTTCTTTTATTCTTTACGTCGTCTTTTCTTTGTACGTCACTGCATGGCTGTGCATGGGAGTTTCTTCTGTCGGAATTTTTGAGACATATCCTTTATATCTCATTTGGCTCACAATAGAGGAAACTTTTGCCAAATATTCCTGCACCGATTCATTCCCTTTCATGCTTGAGGTTTCAAAATCCCTACAAAGAGATTGTAGTTTGACAGTGATTACCTTTGTAGATCCTTGGTACTCAGTCTTTAGGATCGTCCACGCTTGTTTTGTAGTTGAGGATGCTGTTATCCTAGAGAAAATCGATTCATCCACGGCCTGTTGAATGAAAAAAAAGAGTCTTTGCATTGCGTTTTTTGTTTTCTTTATGGCAAGCGTTGTCATTACTGATTCTACAACACCAATCTCCATGTAGTCCCACAAATCTTGAGACTTGAATAGCGTCTTTATTTTGATGCTCCAAAACTCATACGAGTCTCTTTTGAGTATCTGTGGTTGAGACACATTGACTGAACTAGCACTTGACGCCATTGCTTTGCATGGAGAACTAAAAAAAAGGTGTTCAATTCCTTAAGGAACCTGACTTTGATACCCCATTTGTAGAAGAAAATAAAGAACTTGAACACTTTGTTGATATATAAAGAATGATTATACTGATCAATCCAATATCTTATTAACGAAGACAACTCTACCACTTAAATAGGTAGTACATGCATCATGGAAGAAACCAACTAAACTACAAACTCTTAACAAACAAAACTAATTTAGCTAGAAAATGGGAAGACTTACGAGTAGAAAATGTACTAGCTTATTCTACTTTAACTGAATATCAAGGTAAAAGATCAGAAGTTTGAATGAGTCTTTACTTCTAACATGTCAAACACAGGTTTTACCAGATTCAGATTCATGTTCGACAATTGCAAGTCTAAAACAAAATTTCTCAGCGTGTTTTCGATTGGCGGTAGCTCAGGTTTGCAACTAAGATTACGAGATTGATGTTCTCCGAGGGATTAGCTATTGGAAGTGTCCAGTTTTCTTCTTTTTTACGAGTTCTACGTAGTTTCATGGTGGTTTCAGTGGACATGCCAGGTCGAATATTCTGATTCTGGTAAAGTCAACTTGGGTCAGCTCAAGTTAGATTGGTTCAGGTCAAGTTAGGTTATTTGTGTTTTGTTGGATTAAGCGTGTGCTTGTTGGTCCATGATGAAGTCAGTTTCGTTATTTTGAGTTTGTTCGGGGCTATTTGTTGAAAGGACAAGGAAGGCATGAATAAATTAGAATTGGCCTTTCTCAAGTTGAGCTGGGTCAAACATTTATTTGGTCAAGTAATTGGGTTGGATTGAGTCAGGTAGTATTCGGGTTAGGTCAACTTGAACTTCTCGGTGGGTACGCTTGTAAAGCTCGTATGATTGATGAAATATGATAGAGGTTTTCTAGATAATGCTAAACAATTTGTGTTAACCTGGTGTGTATTTGCATACAGAGCTACTTTTTGAAAGTTGACCCAAAATTGGTACATAGATTGGGTTCAGAAAGAGATGAAAGGCTAATGGTGTATATGACCTTGGTTAGGGTATTGTTCAAGGAGATGAGGAAGACAAAGGGAATTTCGATTGATGGGTTCATTTACACAGAGGGGTAAGTTGTTTCTTGTTGAATTGTGAATCCCATTTTAGTTTCTTATCAGCTGAAATGGATGGATGATGAGTTATGAAGATGGAGAAGTTGGGTGTCTCCTTCTGCTAGCTCTTGCTCGAATATCTGCTTCAACACATCATTTCAGTAAGCTCATGCAATTTAGAGCTTTAACTTTGTTTTGCATGATCTTTACTGGGTCGTAATGCATCTAAATCACAGAAAGGTCTTTCTTAATCTCTTCCCTTTTTTTACAGGCAAAGGTTGCTCAAGACAAGACTTCATCAATTCTTATAGGTTTCAATAAGATTGAGGAGGCGCTTGGTTTACAGAAGGCAATGAGAATGGAAATGAAAATGAATATATTGAAGAATGGGAATAGATATAATCATTATAATTATGATGGTTGGTTAAGATGAATAAATGATTATCATTACTATTAATGGTGGTTGATTTGTTAAAAATATTGAGACATAAAAATTTGTTAAATTTTTTTTATATCAAAATTTAAATATATTTTAATTGATTATTTTTAATTATGCACCCTATTTATAATGACAGAATGTTTAGAATCAAGTATATTGAGGTTTTTCCTTTTTAATAGCTCTTGAAGAAAAAATACTCTAATATTTTCTTGCATCAACATATCACTAGTTATATGATATCTTCAAAATATAGTTTAATCATCCAAAATATTGTACAATTCATTGACACAACTATAATATCCACCATTCTATTGCTATAGTAAAATCAAGTAGCATAGTTTAATACAATTTATATTCTTCTGATAATGCAAATGATGCTATATTTTTAAGTAATTAATAAATAATATTTTAATTAATTACATTTAAATTACAATCTTAATTATATTAGATTTTATCTTGATTAATTATTTTAATCAATTAATTATATTTTAATTAATTACATTTTAATTAATTATATTTATTTTAAAATTTTAAAAATATTAGTATTGGTAGGAATTAAAATCATTCCTCCCATACATAGATGGTATGAACTATTATCTAAAACTTAGATATGAAAAAACTATTTAATCAATCGTACGAAATAACCAACCATTACCATTCATTCATTTCCCATCTAACCACAAACATACCTCTTTCAGCAAATCTAGCGGAAGGATAACAAGTAAATTTGAAGTGACCCAATTAAAGAAATGAAGAGAACTCACAAGCTAAGAAAGTCCAATTGGCGATGACAAGCCTATGTACATCTTGTTCCAAGCTAACTTCTTCTCCATTGGGTCCAGTCTGAAAGGAAATGCAAATTTCCTCCACCAACGATGGAGTGCAGTACCACTGAAAACCAGCAATAAACTACAATACAAAAGAAGCGAAACTGATTCTTGCTGCCGAACTTTCCTAATGCTCTTCACTGTATCATCATCTTCTTCTTCTCCGTCTTGCATGTTTAATATCAAGTTGTGAGTTTGAAGAGATCATTGAAAGCTCTGTACCATGCATGGAATCTGTATCTGTTGTATTGTATTTGGATTTGGGAGGCAGCAAGTGAGGAAAACTTGGAACTTGAGAGGTGGGTAAGGGTTGAAAAGTTGTTGGATAGTCAGGAACGGAGGTACACGAGGCCCAGTAATGCACTAAGCCTTTTAGATTTAAAAAATTAAATATTTTTATTTTTAATTAATATATATATATATAAGGACAGAGTTATTTGAGGACCAGTGATGCACTGGACTCTTCAAAATTTAAAAAGATTAAATATTTAGATTCTCTTATCTTAAATTTTTGACTCCGTCACTGTAAATAATTGCTAGATTTTGTCAAGTAAAATGTTGAATCACCTAATTAGTAACGAACTCATGGAACTATACAAAAAAGAAAACGAAAGATATGGCAATCTCTACGACCAGAAGCCACAACTTTTGCCTCTCTATAAACTGCCAGTGATATGGCACTCTTTGATTTTACGATATTTTTCAGTATGGTATGTTTTAGAATCAAATCTCAAATGGCTCTCCAGTTCTGAAGTTGACCTTAACTATCATTAGGGACGAATTTAGAGATTTTTTTAAGTGAGGGTAAAATTTTATTTTTAATGAAGGCAAAATTTTAATGAGAGCAAAATACTTTTTTATGATATTAAAACTTAAAATAATAATTTTTTTATGTGAAAATTTTTAGAGGCAGTGGGAGTATTTGCCCCCACTTGTCCCCATTGTAGCTCCGCCCCTGACTATCATACGAGTACAATCTATCTATTTATGTTTTAAATTTTTATTTCTATTTTTAAATTTAGTAAAAATTTTGTTTGTTTATGTTTTTTGATATGATTTTTTTCTATTTTTAAAATTTATAAAAACCACAATAAGTAGTTTTCTGTTTCTTTTTTATAATCTAATTTACTGCCAACTAAAAGCATATTATTTAATTATTTAATATATTAATTATTAATAAAACTTATAAATAATTTATTTTAATATTACAAATTTAATTAATTAAAATTAGTTGTTAATAAAATTATTAATAGTTTAATTTAATTTTGTGATTGAATTAAATAAATACATTTAATAATTATTAATGAATATAATTAAATTGAAAATTATTTTAAATAAATAAATTTCAAATAAAAGTTAATTTAATAAATAAAATATATTTAAAATAAACATTAAATTATAAATAAAGCTAGTTTTAAAAGTTATTTATTTTAATATAATAAAATATTTTTTATTAATAAACATTATATAAGAGATTAAATAAATTTAATTAATTAAAAATAATTTATTCTTAAGCTTTATCTAATGTGTAATTATCATCAATCATAAAAATATAACTACATTAACATTAATAACTAAACATTTTTTATTTTTATTTGAAAGAAAATAGAAACTAAAAATTAAAATCACAACTAAAAAATATAAGTAAAACAAAGACTCCTAAAATAACTTTTAATTAATTTCAAATTAAACTTGGATCGGACTTTAAACCAAATTTGAATTGGATCGATCCCACCCATTAGCATAGTTCACACTCCATATCCACTAATCTAGGCCTCGAGTTCTTATGTGGGGACCTGTCGAGATTGGGGTGGTGAGAGCAACTTTTTTCACCGACCCAAGACGGAGATAGACACATGACTTTAAAGGTTATTTACTTATTTAGACAAGAAACGCGTGGTGGGACCCACTGATATCTGACATGGCATGTGGGAAAAAGATACCATCTTGCCATTGACGACGCGACGACTATTTCCGCACCGCAGCCGGCGGTTTGATCACCACCACGCCTTCCCTTCCTCTTCTGGGCGTGAAACAGTTACAAATTTTTTTTTCAACATTCTTATAATTTTTAGTTGTTAAGTAATGTGATTTCGGTTATTTCAATTGAAAATCTTAATACTATTTATGGATCACTTTTTATTTTTAAAATTTTATTTATTACACAAATTATTAAATTAAAAAATGTTCATATTAATATAAATTTTCAGTTTTAGTTTATTTTAAAAGTTTTATATTATGTAAAATTGATATTATTTGAAGTTTTAGGCTAATTTAATTGATTTTATATATTCACTAATATACTCCTTCAAGTGAAAATTCTTTGATCTTGAAACTTGAACAGATTCACTCTACTTTGTTAACCATGCAAAACTTAATTGAATTTATATATTCACTAACAAATAACTTGTAAATTACGTTTTCATAAATTATTTAATAAATTAATAATTAGTTAAATTTTGAAATTTTTAATATATCGTCATTTTTAATTAATTATTTTCTTTAAAGTGGAAGTAAGTTTTATGGTTTATCGAAACTCGAATCTTCAACATCCTTTTAAATTAAAAGACTCATCGATCTATTGTCTATCGGAGAAAAAAAAAAAATTAGAAGCTTACGAGTTAAGAAACACAATTCACTCAATGAAAGAAGGAGATTAGTGGAGGATATGGTTACATATAAAAAGAAATAAAGGACCAAAATAAAATGAAGTACATCCAAAGACCACACCACCTTCCCTCTATTGTCTTTCCAACTCTCATCTTCTTTTTCTCTGCAACTCTCTCTAATTCATTGATGTGATTCTCCACCATATAATTCTCCGAAAAACAAAAAACAAAAGAAATTTAACCCATCAACCTTTACAAAAGAAGGATTAAAGCTCAAGAACACGATGGTCTTCACATCCACTCCAGTCTACCCAAATTGGCAACAGGTAAATTCTTTCTTTCCCTAGTTTCTCTCAAGACAAACAGAAAATGCCAAGTGATCAAAAGCTCATTGATAGTCCTGTCTCTTTTTCTTTTAGTTTAACTATATATTTAATCCTGAATATGGCAACTAGCTACTTGCTTTAGAGTTCAATTTTGCTTTCTTCACTTTTGAAATTTGCAGGATGTTAATCATGTTGGGGCTGAAAAAAGCCATCAACTTCAAACTCAGCCGCCTCCCGGAGATTCCAGTGGGAGCACAGGATCTATCCGGTCCCGTTCAATGCCCGAAAGAGCCAGACTAGCCAAGATTCCACAACCTGAGGCAGCCCTAAATTGTCCAAGATGTGAATCACCAAACACCAAGTTTTGTTACTTCAACAACTATAGCCTTACACAACCTCGTCACTTTTGCAAGACCTGTAGACGGTACTGGACCAGGGGAGGTGCATTGAGAAACGTACCGGTTGGTGGAGGTTGCCGGAGGAACAAAAGAAGCAAAAGAAGTCGTGGTGGTAGATCGAAATCTCCGGTTAAAAATGGATCTAGCTCAAGCTGTGGAGTTCCTTCTGATGACTGTTCCACTGAGGTCATAGGGCACCTACCACCTCCTCCACCACATCTGCCATTCTTGCCACCTTTGCATCATCTTGGAGAGTACAATTCCGGCGGAATAGAGTTAAGTTTTGCCGGAATTCACCCTCCAGTGGCAGCAACGACTTGTGGATTTCCTATTGGTAGTGCTAGTTCAAGTGGTGGTGTTGGACTTGTTGATCGGTGGAGATTACAAGAAGTAGATCAATTTCCTTTCTTGGAACAGCCATCTGGGTTATATCCATATCAGAGTGAAGAGGTTGAAGCTCGAAATTTCGTTGATCAGTTTAGGTCTAAGCCATGGGAGACTCTTGTTTCAGTGCCATCATCTCTGAAAATGGAAGAAAATGGCGGTCTGCACTTGTCAAGGAATTTTATGGTTATTTCGGGGAATGATCAAGATTGGAGTGGCAATGCATGGACCGATCTTCCAGGGTTCACTTCCTCTTCCATTAGTCATCTACTGTGACGATAATGCCTCCAAATTAGTCCCCGATTTAACTTTGTTTTTCCATAATTGCAATATCCTGTTGTTCGCTTCAAGACATATCAAACCAAAAGGTACGAGTAAAAGAGTTTTAAAGTAAGCTTGAAGTTGAACCAGAGGCTGTAGCCATTAGCGGGAGAAGGTTGTCATTAGGAGTTATCGATCAAAGGACTTGCATTATTAGAAGCAGTCAGAAAAAAAAAAAGGAGGCTTCTAGCCTCCTTATTGGATTGTTGCTATTTTTATTTTTTATTTTACGTGCATGTAATTTATAAAATAGATTGAATATCTAAAACGAAGAACTAAAGTAATTTATATTTGATCATGTATTGTTTGCTTTTTTCAATCGTTGAATTCTATAATCACTATTTTTGTGTATGTGTGATGGATAAATAACCAGATATATGAAATATTCTATAAATTATATGATTAAAATAAACTATTTAATGAGTTAATAATTTAAAATTAAATAATAAATTTGATCTACGTAATATTTAGGACTATTATTATATCTCTTCTTTGGAGAGCTCGAGCCCTCCATATCGAACCTTCAACCTCTTGAATTAAAAGACTTGGGATTATTTTACTGGTTAGACTAGGACAAAGTTGAAATCCCTTGCATTGGCAGATTCCAAGAACAAAGGACTCTGACTTTTGCTGATTATGATTACCCGCACAAGCAGTAAGACTGTGTGAAGAAACTGAGTTCAATCAATGAATCTCTTAGCACTTGAAGCCAGACAATCCATTGTTGCAACCTTCAGTTCCTGTAATAACCCATTTGAGCAATTTCGAGGAGTCGCGTTATATCTCTATTAGAGTATCTCATATTGAACCTGGTCGTGTATCTCGTAGGAAATTTAACTTAAAGTTAGTTATTTTTCAGAAGAAAAACCGTTGAATAGATGTAAGTTTGTAATAGGATTTGGAGTAGGGACACCAAAACAGGGTTTTGGAATTATGAGATTGGACATACGTATTTGTTTGATGCGGTCTGAAAGATAAAAAGAAACGATTGACTATACAATTACGGTCCACAATGCTGGACCAAAGGCCAAGTACTTGGTCTGCTCTATGTACAAGTTGTATTGACAATTCTAAGAAGATAAGGAAGCGCCAAAGTTACACTCAAATTCATGCAATGACATCCTTAAATCACTCGAATTGATTTGTTAGCAAAAAAGAAAGAGAGAAAAAACAAACAAACAACATAAGACAAGGCTTACTCGAGCTCCACTCATAGTCAAAAGTTTCATTGATTTTCGTCCTTTACTTTTCTTAAGCTTCTAGTATTTTTATATTAATATATTTAATTTTATCATTATTCATCTATTGATTCATTGAAATAAGTAATACATTAACTAAATTAAATATAAATAATTCTTTATTATTGTCGTTATAATTATTAATTTTAATATTGTATTAATGAAATCCTTTTATGGTTGTATGTTAACTTAAACATATATCATCATCGTCATCAACAACACCTAATTGAAGATTCGCTAATACGTATCATTACTTCTATCGAATAAAGAGGTTGTTTTCGATAGACCTTCATGCAATATGTGTCTACACTTTAAGTTAATTAAGGTTCAGTTTACTATCAACTCTTATTTTTACTTTAAAATTCAATAAAAAATAAGTTAGTTGAGTGTCAATCATAAAACTATAAAATACCTTTAAAATACATACATATATATATATATATACGCATATATATATGATAATTTTTAAAACTAATTATTTAATTATAGACAATAACAGATAGTTAAAAGTTAAAATATATCTTGATACTTGATAGATAAAAATTACTTAATAAATAGAACTTCTTTCGAAAGATTTAATAAATAGAACTTATATTATTAATAAATATCATCCATTTTATAAATATTATATGAGATATTAAAATAAATTAACAAACAAATTCATAGAATTAATTTATCTTCAAATTTTGTTTATTATTTCATTAATAATAATTAAACCTTTATTACGTTTATACTAACAATTGAGTATAATGTATTTTATTTTAAAATAAAAATAAAATTTATAACGGAAAAAGAAAAAGAAAAGAACCCATTTGTGATTTGTGTGAGATTTATGATGTCGTCACTCGGACATTCTTGACGGTTTCGAATATTTTTACTTGAATAGAATCTGGGTTTTGGATCTGCTTTTACAATAACCAAGACTGTCTCACCAACAAGGAATAAAGCTATCCCTAGACTGTCAAAAAAGCATCTATCTCACTCTTATCTCTCTTTTCTGCGTGAGCTGGATATGTACATGGTAATTTTTGGTCGGTTTGGCTGTAACGTACTGATCAGATAGTGATCCTAACAGCATTCCAAAAGAAGACAATAGATGAAGATGACAGCACGGAAATCCAAGCAAACATGGCAAACGAATTTACTCAATTCAGACTATTCAAACTAATTAGTATCGATTCAAATAAAATCTCAAAATAATATTATTTTTATTCAAATTTGAGCTATTTGATTTGGGATTAATTTGAAATGTCCGAACTCATCTTGAACTTTTGCCAATCTGAATCTAATAAGTATTGGGCGTGTCTCTTTTGGATGCCCACATGTAAGATGTAATAGTTTAGGCCTGCGTACGTTCTCTTTCTGTTTTCCTGGCAGCTTTGGCTTTTGAGAGGTCGCTGTTCTTATTTCTCCATGCCACACTCTTTCTAGATGTGTGTGTATGTTTGAGATTCTAATTTGTGGAATTTGATTCCTTAAGTGCTCACGTTCTTCCACTCGCAATCAATCAAGTATTGAGTTAGACTCTTGGTCATTTCTAGATGCATTCATGTTTGGGATATTATTATTCCCAACAAAAAAAGTTTGGATTAAATCTTATATGAAATCAACAATTTGATTCAATTTAAACGAATTTAATTTGAACAAGTTTTTTTAAAATCTAATAAATTATAGAAAATTAGATTAAATAAAATCAAAATTAACATATTAAAATATGTTTAATTTTATTTAAGCATAAAAATTTTAGGATTCAATCTCGGGTTTTAAAAGATTTAGTTCCCCAGGTTGTAGTTCATGAAATTTTTGCATAATTTGATTTTAATATTTAATTAATTTACTATTAAAAATAACTTGATTAGGATATAGAATGAGAATTTGATCACACCATATACTTTATTTATCTCCATAAATTATAAGAATATCCATTATATAATTTATGTATTCTTTATTTCTGCCTTTATTTGATAATAAACGTGCATAAAGTTTGATACATATCATACGATCTTATGGTCCATTATGACTTGACAATTCACACCTACGTGCTTTATTTAAGTTCGAAATTAGTATAGCCTCAACTTTAATTTAAAATTAGAAGAATTGTTTAGTAGAATATGAACTAATAGTGTTGAAAAAGTGAGATTCCCCTTTGATTATAAAATATTGCATTATTACTATGCTAATAATTCTTGTTAATTTCAATCAAATGGGAAATTTATTAGTAATTATTATTTTTGTGACACGACAAGATTGATTATTAGATTTATGAACCTAATTTATTTGCACTGTACTCCATAAACAAAGTAATGGAATGTTACGTAAATAAGCACTTAAATTTGCTAAAGTAGAGAGATACAGATCAATCGATGGAAACCCACTTTGACCATTATCTCAAAAGGCATCCTTCTTTTCTTCTTCTATTCTGAATAATTATTAATAGTTCAATTCATTAGCTAGATCTTGAAGTTCTAACAACGTCCAACTAGCCTCTTGAGGATGACTTAATTAAGTGGTAAGGGGAACTCTTGATATATAATCTCCTAAATTCTATTTTTTGAGTTTGAGTTTTTTTAAAATTTTAAGATTTTATAAAAGATGATAAGATTTAAGTGATCAGAGAATTCCGGAGAGTCTCTTATATTTAGATTTTCAAAATTGAATTTCTTGAAATTCCTAAAATTTAATATAAGCAGAAAAGTATATTTTGTTTTAAAATTTTATTTTAAATTAATTAATTTTTTAAATAATCTTTTTAAAACGTATAACTTAATAATCATTTTAAACAATACATACTCGAACATTTATTCAGTATGTAGTCAAAGGTTCATTTCATTTAAAAAAGTAATGTCACCATTTGTGATAATTAATTATAAATTAAATTCTTAAGTACTAAATGTTGCCTTTATAAAAGGCTCTGTTTTTGTCTGGATGGGATGTATATATTATGAGTTGGTTACGTAATCAAATGATGATGCTACTAGTTAAGTAAAACATCATCCTTAGACTGTAATTATTAGTCTTTATAAGTCATACAATTGGCCAACAAGCTGTGACCCAGGTTTGAACCAATAGAACACCAATTATATGGTATTGAGTTCTTGTCATGAATCTTTTTCATAAAAGGAAGGAAAAGTTTTCTTATCATGTCTGATTAATTTAACTAAGAAAAGCATTGTGGATCATGTCTAAATCTTTGTCCCTAAAAAGCACTGATTGGAAACATTACCTGTAATGTGTTCTAAATTTCTAATTATATCAAAGGCCTGTGTTAGAATTCAAGATACCTACATTAATCATTTTCTGGCAATTCTAATTATTTGCTGTGTGGATGCAGCTTTCTTAAAGCAATTGTTCCATGTCTCCTTTTAGTCTTAATTAGATTAACGCACCATAGACATGACAAAAAAGTTCGAAACTCGATCCAGTTAAACATGTTAAAAAGATTGCAACCTAATTTGGTATGATACAACTCTAAATTAACGAGTCCAGTCTTGTTTGCAACCTAATTCGGTATGATACAATTCAGAAATTAACAAGTCAAGTCTTGTTTATTGGACTTTGGGACGAATTAGACTTAAAAGCTAGTTCAAAACTCAATCAAATAACTCGAATAGCTTGACTCCATATAACAAAATGACCTTCTTTTGGATGGTTCGAGTGAGTTCAAGCTACATGGCTCTAGCTTAATCGAACTTTATATTAGGCTTAGGTTGGGACTTGAAAAATCAAAACCTAATTTGTCACTATTTTTAAATCTAACTCAAAGTTAATATATCGAATTTAATTTATATTCAAATTTGAGTTTATTATTTAAATCTAACTAATTTTGAGCTCGAGTTTAAATTTTTTAAATATGAGCAATTATATAAAATTGGATTAAGCCAACTCAAAGCCAATAAATTTGATCTTATTTGAGTTCATGATTGTTTATTGTCAGTATCTCACTGTACCTTAAAGGGATTATGAGTTCGGGTTTCTTGAACTTCAAGACATTCAAGTGTTAACAAGCGAATGACGTAGCCAAACTGAAGCAAGTGGGCAAATTGCAAGTGGTGGTCCAAACCAACC
>JANIJH010000003.1:63166653-63178647 GCA_024520975.1 Erythroxylum areolatum
GAACCAGGAACTATGGGGTTGTGCACTGGGTTGCTTCTGTCCATGCCAAATCTCTCCAAGACTTCATGAGCATACTTCTTTTAACATATATAAATCCCATCTGGATTTTGTATCACTTCAACCCCGAGAACGTATCTCATTTTTCCCAAGTCAGACATATGAAATTCTAACATCATTGACTACCTCCCTCCTTTGATTTTGTAAACAGAGTATGTTCACAATAACACATTTCGAAGCCTTCTTTAACAAAGTAAGTCTCAATCTTGTTGTACCAGGCTTGTAGAGCTTGCTTGAGACCATACAAGGCCTTTCTAAGCTTATACACCTTGTGTTCTTCACCCTTCTTTTCATATCCCTGAGGTTGTTGAACAAAAACTTCCTCACTAAGTTCACCATGAAGGAATGCACTCTTTACATCAAGCTGAAAGATACTCCAATTTTGTTGTGCTGCTAGAGCGATTATCATGCGAATGGTATCTAGCCTTGCAACTGGAGCAAAGACTTCAGTGTAGTCAACCCCATACTGTTGTGCATATCCCTTGGCCACAAGCCTAGCTTTGCATTTGCCTATCTTTCCACTCTCATTGAGTTTTGTTTTAAAAACCCAATTGACTCCAATAGTTTTTACCCCATCTGGTAAGATAGTCAGCTCCCAAGTTTTGTTCCTTTCAATCGCCTCAATCTCTGCATCCATAGCATCTCTCCATTTCTTGCTTTTAATAGCTTCTTCAAACGTACTCGGATCAGTTTCAGTAAGCATCATCATGACATTTAGATCTTCTTCTTCTGACAAACTTTCTCCAGTTTCATAATCTTGCATCCAAAATGGAGCTCTTCTCACCCTCCCTTCATCTAGATTTGTTGGATTTTCTTCATATGGCTCACTGGAAGGTGAACTAGTGCCATTTGAATCAACTCTATTCGAATCACCATGTTCTTCATCTTCATTAGTTTCTTATCCAACTCCTTCATCTTCACTGGCATCCCATTCTAACATATCTCGGCTGGTCTCTTCTTTGCTTTTTCCCCAATTCCAGCTCTCATTTTCTTCAAAAACCACATCCCTACTAACAATTATCTTCTTAGAAATTGGATTAAACAGTCTATAAGCCTTTGATTCATCACTCACTCCCAACAAAACACACTTAACACTTCTATCATCCAGCTTACTCCTCTTCTGGTCTGGTACATGTACATGAGCTACACACCCAAAAACTCTAAAATATTCTATTGTAGGCTTCACACTACTCTATGCTTCCTCTGGGGCTTGCACTGCTAAAGTAGGACATCTGTTAAGAACATGCACACTCCATTTCACAGCTTCAGGCCAAAAAAATTTTGGAACTTGTTTTTCAGAGAGCCTACAACGCACCATATTCATCATTGTCCTATTCTTTCTCTCAACAACTCCATTTTGTTGAGGAGTATAAGCTGCAGTCAACTGCCTACTTATGCCATTTGCCTTACAAAACTCCCCAAATTCATTCGAGGTGAACTCACCACCCCTATCAGTCCTCAAGCATTTAATATGAGCATTTATTTCTTTTTCAACACAAGCCTTAAAACTTTTAAACATAGCAAAAGCCTCTGATTTTTCATGCAAGAAGTAAATCCAAGTCTTACGACTAAAGTCATCGATAAAACTCAAGAAATACCTCTTGTTGCTGTTTGATGCAGGCTTTATAGGACCACATATGTCTGCATGTACCAGTTCCAGCCTCTGTGAAGCTCTCCATAAACTCCTTGTTGGAATGGTGTCCCTGTGTTGTTTCCCAACCAAACAATTTGTGCACAGCTTTGTAGGAGTTTTGAGAGAGGGCAAGCCACTGACCATCTTTTTGTACTAAAGGGTTCTCAAACCTTTAAAATTCAAATGCCCGAATCTGCAGTGCCATAGATGAGTTTCGTTTTCTGTCATAGCTTGAAAGCATGTAGAAGCTTTAGGCATCATGGTTGCAAACACAACGAACATTCTATTTGCACTCATCTCGGACTGTATAATCAAGCCCTTTGAAGGATGAAAGATCTTGCACTTCCCATATTGGATCAAAATTCCCAAACCCCTCTCTTGAAGTTGTCCCATACTAAACAGATTATTTTTCAACTCAGGAATATAATAGACTTCAGAGATTACCTGAGTGATCCCATTGACTTGCATTCTGACATTTCCTTTTCCCACAACTTGCATTCTTGAATTATTGCCGAGCTTCACAGTTTGCCTAAAGTGATCATCCAGGTCTGAGAACCATTCTCTATTCCCAGTCATATGGTTACTGCATCCTGAGTCAAGAAACCATACTTCTTCCCTCTTAGCTTGATTAAGTTCCATATATGACATCAAAAGCAGCTCTTCTTCTTCATCTAACTCTGTGTAGTTGGCTCCTCTCTCCCAACTAGGACATTTATATTGAAAGTGTCCTAGTTTGTGGCAGTTAAAGCACTCAGCTATAGCCTTGTTAAAAAATTGTCTTCCTCGACCTCGACCTCGACCTCTAAACATCCCTTGACCTCTTCCGCTACTTGTTCTGTCTTCATGGGCAATCTTGAGAACCTGCTCTTCTCCTCCATGGCCTTTCATTCTTTGTTCATGAACAAGCAAACTGCTTTGTAGCTTATCAATAGTCAATGTATCCATATTGTTGGATTTTTCGATAGAACAAACCACATAGTCAAATTTTGAGGTCATAGATCTCAAAATTTTCTCATTGATGAGGGTTGCACTCATTCTCTCACCATGAGCCTTCATTTTGTTGGCTATAGTGAGAGTACGAGCAAAAAAATCATCAACAGTCTCTCCTTCCTTGATGTGGAGAGTCTCAAAATCCCTTCTAAGAGCTTGCAGCTGTGCACGCTTCACCTTAGTGGAACCTTGATATTTCTGCCTCATTGAGTCCCAAATGCTCTTTGATGTATCCCTGTTGAGAATGGTCTCCATAATATTTCGATCTATAGCTTGAAAAAGGTAATTCTTTACCTTCAGATCCTTCAGTTTAGCATCTTCAATTGCCTTGCGCTGTGGTTCTGTCAATTCAACACCATCTACTGTTGCAGGTATTCTGTTCTCCACAAGACCCCAATATTCCTTCGAACGAAGGAAATTCTCCATTAGCATCGACCAATGGTCATAGTGACCATCAAATTTTGGAATTGCAGGCTGTACAAAGCTACTTTCTCATTTCAAATCCGCTGCCATCTCGTTCAAATTCACACACTCTAGAAACTATTGTTTCTTTCAATCACACAAAAATCAGGCCCCTGTGAGGGTGCTCTGATATCAATTGTTGAAAAACTCTCTACTGAAACTATAACACAGAGCTTGAACGAAAGTTCTTATCTTATTGAAAGCAAACTGCTGGCTTATATAGGTCATTACAAAAGGGATAAACTCAAAAATAACAACCCACGTTAATAATCCTAGAACGTGGTAATAGACTAAGAGGAATCATTCAAATATCTAACAACTAGTTCCTAATAAATAGGACTTATTAACAGGCCAGTAAACAGAAAACTTGACCAGCAAGCAATAGTCCAACAGTTATACATATAACGACTTCCTCTAAGTGGGCATTCCAAGCTCTCTGCTTCTTTTTCCACCCAGGTTAGATTCTTACTTATTCGATAAAAATATTATTTTTAAATTTAATGATCGCATCGTTATTCCAAACCCTTCGTGATCGTCAAAATGAGTGGGCAAGCACATTGCATGTGCATCTCCAACTTGATCGGTGACTTTTTGAGCCTTAAAAGGTATTCCTTCTATTTCAGAATCCTACGAACATGAATCTCATGATTTAGTTACCAAAATAGATTTTTAAGACCAAATATATTGAATTTCTTTTGTAAATTTCGCAACTTATATTTACAAAAGATATTTATGATCAAATCTAACTCGTCTCAGTTTAATTCAAAATTAACAATGTAGATACAAATTAACTAATTTTCAAGTTATTGCAAATTTCAGATTCATTGGAATCTTGAATGGAGTCTAAATTTTTACAGGTTTGGATTAAAGAAATCTGAACTTAACATAATCCAATATTATCCCTAATTATTTCAAGTACATATTATAATTAACAAATTTAAAAAGTATTAAATAAGTATTTATTAGATACACAATAATTTATAAATTAAAGTATCTTTGGATAAATTATTAGAAGTAATAATTAATAAATTGTGTAACATTAGTAAGAGATTTTTTTATTGCATATCATAAATTATTATTTATTCAGACATAAAATTGCATAGTTAGAGAAATTAAAAAAACCTAAAATAGTGAAAGAAAAAAGAGGGAAAATAGTGGAAAAGCGAAAGGAGCTGGATCCAGCATACACAAATAGGCAATGACGCGTTCCTCTCTGCAACTTGCACCCACAAAATATTATAATTAATTACACAAAATCAGGAATAATAATAAATAAAGTCAAGAAAATAAAATAGGAAATAATTTTTTTTTTATTTTTAAAAATTAATCTAACGGCCCACATTCCTCCCCGCGCTTCCCTATAAATATACCTCTCAAACTTCCTTTTCAAAAAATCAGTCTCTCTACCCCCGTCGCTCTCTCTCTCTCTCTCTCTCGCTCTCGGTAAGTTTCGCTTTCGTGTTTTCTCTCGTTATTGTTCTCTCTTCTCTATTGGTTTCTCGTTCTTCATTTTCGATTCGTGTTCTTGGATCTTGTAGATGATTTGTTACGTTCAGACGACTCCTTTATTCTCTTGCGATAGAGAGGAGACTTAGCGTAACAGAATCGGAGATTCTTTTTATCATCCGATTTTATTTCATTTCTTCTGTTTTGTGATTTTTGTTGAAGTATCTGTTAGGCATTGGAGAATCTTGTGTTCGATTTATTTCTTTTAATTAGAGGTAGAAGATATTCTGAGTAGATCTTCATTTCGAAGATTCTTTTGTACTTGCGAACGGTTATGATGATTGGAATGAGGTTCTTGCAAGAATGCGATTAGATTGTGTTAATGAGAATCCGAGAATCTCAGTTATGTTTTTGTTCTCTTTTGGCTTTGGCGATTCAAAACAGCTGTATCTTATCTGTTTGGATGATCATATTTTGTGTCAAAAGAGCACTAGAAGTTGTAACTTCGTTCAGGCTTTGAGTGATTTGAGTTTTCCTTACAGACGTTTTAGACATCGAGAAGTTCTTTTGTTCAATATATTGCTTTTAACAAGAAAAGGTGATATAGTGGGCGTATCTTAATTGCTAAGTTTTTTTTTTAATTTGAACATTATGATGATGTTTGGGATGAGATTTTTCCAAAATTGTGATTAGATTGTGGAAATGTACCTGGAGATATAAAAGTGATTTTAAATCAATGAACCTCAGTTATGTTTTTGTCCTCATTTGGATTCAAAATTTGATGCATTATAACCTGTTTGGATGGTAACAATTTGAATAAAAAAAGCATAAAAATTGTAAGCGCGCGTTTAGGTTTGGAATGGACGAGTTTTCTAGGTTACTAATGCACATGTCAGGCTACTGTGCAGCCTTTATTTCCGTACTTTTTTCTTTTATCATTGACAAGTGTGAAGCAATACATGTGTACTGTGTGATACACTTTTAATTTGAAAACGCCTGTTTTCCTTTTCCTGGAACGATGTTCGAAAAGACATTTTTACTTGTGTTTTTGTATCCTCTTTATCTTTTATGATGTATCATGGTGCTCTTTATCTTTTATGTTGTCGTTCTACGAAGTGAACTTGGCTAAAGAAAATGAGTAGTAGTGATGATTGTAAGTTAGCCACGTTTTTGATTAATTATTATTTGTTATAGGCAGTAGAAAATGGCAGAAGCTGACGATATCCAACCTCTTGTCTGCGACAATGGAACAGGAATGGTCAAGGTAAGTCTTTCTTAAATATTGTTATACGAAATGAAATTATAAAACATTTTATCCTTTAATTTCGACAGAAGGTGATGTTATAAAGCCATTTCAGAATTATGTACTTGCTTGAGATCTGACAAGTTCATCGTGCCTAAGATTAAAAAATCTTCAGACATTATGTTCCAAACAGGCCTTTTGCTTTTTAGTTCCATTAATCAAATTTTGTATTCTTAACATTAGCATTATTACACACACACACATACATATATATATAAATGTATGTATGGAAAATTAATGTCTATGTTTTGCTATTAGGCTGGATTTGCTGGAGATGATGCTCCAAGGGCTGTCTTCCCCAGCATTGTTGGTCGTCCTCGTCACACGGGTGTCATGGTTGGTATGGGCCAAAAGGATGCTTATGTTGGTGACGAGGCTCAGTCCAAGAGAGGTATTTTAACTCTGAAATATCCAATTGAGCATGGTATTGTGAGCAACTGGGATGACATGGAAAAGATCTGGCATCACACGTTCTACAATGAGCTTCGAGTTGCCCCAGAAGAGCATCCAGTATTACTTACTGAGGCTCCTCTCAACCCGAAAGCTAATCGTGAGAAGATGACCCAAATTATGTTCGAGACTTTCAACACCCCTGCTATGTATGTTGCCATTCAGGCTGTTCTTTCCTTGTATGCCAGCGGGCGTACAACTGGTAAGTCATTCTGCATTTCATTTTAGCTAAGAACTGAAATGTATATATGGTGAGAACATTCTGAATTCTTTGTGCAGGTATTGTTTTGGATTCTGGTGATGGTGTCAGTCATACAGTTCCCATATACGAAGGGTATGCCCTTCCACATGCCATTCTTCGACTTGACCTGGCAGGCCGTGACCTCACCGATCACTTGATGAAGATCCTCACTGAGCGTGGATATTCCTTCACCACCACGGCCGAGCGGGAAATCGTGAGAGACATGAAGGAAAAGCTGTCTTACATCGCTCTTGACTACGAGCAGGAGATGGAGACCTCTAAAACGAGCTCTTCAGTCGAGAAGAGCTACGAATTGCCTGATGGACAGGTAATCACCATTGGTGCCGAACGTTTCCGTTGCCCGGAAGTCCTATTCCAACCGTCCATGATCGGAATGGAAGCTGCAGGAATCCATGAGACCACATACAATTCCATCATGAAGTGTGATGTTGACATCAGGAAAGACTTGTACGGTAATATTGTTCTAAGCGGTGGTTCTACTATGTTCCCAGGAATTGCAGATAGAATGAGCAAGGAGATATCTGCATTAGCACCAAGCAGCATGAAAATTAAGGTTGTTGCTCCACCAGAGAGAAAGTACAGCGTTTGGATCGGTGGCTCTATCTTGGCATCCCTTAGTACCTTCCAACAGGTTTGTTTTGCATGCATAAAAATGCATGTGAATGTGAAACTGTTTTCTAAAAATTGGAATTACTCTTTGAATTCAATTCTAATTGAAAAATTTTTAAGAAACAAAATATGTTTGTCAAAAGGCCAAATCTTAAAATATGAACATTTTAAATTATTTATTTAATATTTAAGTATCAAGTACATAGTGTTCATTGATGTTTTATATTCTTAAGTTTTTAAAGATTGATATTTATTACTTTTTATGGAAAGAAGTTCTATTATTTTTAGATCACTTTTAAAAATTATGTAAAATAATAGTTATTTATTAAGATGTTTAATTAATGTTTTAAAAACAATAAAAATAAATTGCTTATTTGACTTTTATTTAATAAAATTAAAGTTTTACTCTTTTAATTTTTTTTTTCACTTAAAAACATTTAACTTTTAATGTACTTAGTGCTAAAACAAATCCTAAATTTTCAAATATTGTATTTTTAATAATTGTTTTTAGGAAAAAATAAATTATTTAACTATGTAATAATTTAATTAATTTAATTTCCAGTAATTTATATTATTTATAAACAATTAGCTTTTTGTGATAACCAGCTAATCACTTTTAATATTTATATAAATTGTTTCTATTAAAATTCCACTATTTGGTAATTGGAATAACTTTTACATTTCACTTTTAGTTTCAAATTTTATCGCATTGATTTAATTGCTTTTAATTTGTTAAGAAAGGAGAGATGTTAATAAAAGTGCAAATATGAACATTTTCAATTATTTAAAATTTCATTTAATTAATATTTAAGTTATAAATTGGTAATGTTTATCAACATTTTATACTACTAATTTTAAAAATTAAGTTATCTATGAATTTTATATAGTGTTTTTCTTTTTATATCTATTTTTTACTGTGTTTAAATCATTTTTAAAAATTATGTAAAATAACAGTTATTTATTAAAATGTTTAATTATCATTTTTAAACAATTATAAATTCTTAAAATAATTTGTTAAACAAATATTAATTTCCAAAATATTTATCTTTAATAATTGCTTTTCGAAACAAATTAAGTTATAAGATCTTTATTAATAGTTTATATTAGTTATCAAATAATCTGACTTTGTTTGTCATACGAAATTAACCAAAAGTCAAACAAATCATACACACTTTTTTACCAAAATTTGAAAGATAAACTAACCATGCATACTTTCTTATATTAAAAAATTTTCTGGGCGCAGATGTGGATTGCCAAAGCAGAATATGACGAGTCTGGACCATCAATTGTGCACCGGAAATGCTTCTAAGACATGAACAAAAGGATTTCTCCAAAAGAAAACAAGTGTTCTGGCTTTCCACTTTTATCATTTTAGCTTTATTATTCTTTTTTTTTTTTTTGGTTTGATTGATGACTTTGAGAAGGCGAGCATTTTGTTGCCAATTTGGTCCGATTCTTTCATTTTTGCTATTCTGAGAAAAGTGTTTCTCCCAACTGCAAAATTTGTTCATAGTTAACATGCTTTTATTTTAAAACCTTAAAAAACTGATGCAGAAAAGAAAATGAACTAATCATATCTGGAAGTGAAGATTATCTGTTTTATTTTATTATTGCAAAATTTAAAGAAATTACTATATATTTATTTTGAAATTAAAGTATACTAGTTTATTGAAAATATATTTAACATAATTATCAATTTTATAATTTTTTGAAGATATTCTTATTGAAAATAATTTCTGAATTTAATTTTCGATTTGTGAAAAATTGACATATTGTATAGTCAATTTGTACTAAAGATCATATCAATTTGACAAATTCTATTTTAATTTTTTAATCTTAAAATAATTTAAAGCTAAATTTTGTTTTTGATAATTTGATTTATCATCCTTTAAATATATATTAGTTGATTATTGAATATTACTTACTAATAAGATCTATAATTAATATTATTTTTTAACTTTTATAATTCTTCTAAATTTTATTTTAGCTCAAATATTTTAAATTTATTTATTTATTATTTATATTAACATATAAAGATTATTTATAAATAAAATTTTACTTGGTTTATTTTAATAAAAAGTAATAAAATTTTACTAATATTTATTAATGAATATTCTATAGAAAATAAAAATAAAATTTTATCTCATTAATTCATAAATTTAATTTATTTTTAACTTATATATATTTAAATATATTCACTAATAAAAAATTTATTACATTAACAATTTTATTTTTTATTAAATACCGACTAAAAAATAAAAGTGAAATCAAACAATCACTTTAATCATAAAGTTAAGAACTTGAAAACAAAATTTTTTATGATTTTTATAAATTTTAAAAAACTCAAAACCAAAAACCAAAATAAAATTTTTTTATGACCTTTATAATTTGATTTACCATCCTTTAAATATATATTGGTTGATTATTTAATTACTTACTAATAAGATCTATAATTAATATTATTTTTTAACTTTTATAATTACTCTAAATTTTATTTTACTTCAAAATTTTTAAATTTCAATTTTAAATTAATTTATTTTTATTTTTATTTTTATTAACATATAAACATTATTTATAAATAAATTTTTACTTAGTTTATTTTAATAAATTTTTTACTAATACTCATTAATAAATATTCTATAGAAAATTAAAATAAAATTTTCTCATTAATTCATAAATTTAATTTATCTTTAACTTATATATTTAAATATATTCAGTAATAAAAAGTTTATTACATTAACAATTTTATTTTTATTAAAATCTGACTAAAAAATAAAAGTGAAATCAAACAATCACTTTAATCATAAAATCAAGAACTTGAAAACAAAATTTTTTATGAATTTTATAAATTTTAAAAAACTCAAAAACAAAAATAAAAACCCCAAGATTGAACTAAAATTGTTTTTCACTGAATTTTGAAAACAAAGATAATAAATAAAACCAAAATCAGTAAATTTTTCTGTTTCAGAAAAATGCCAATGAATGGTTTATTATTACTCTTGTTACACATCGCCACAGTTAGTACAAACCTGATATTCAAGTTTCCCAGATATCATCAACCTTGGTTGCACCATTATTAGCACTTCACTACGCGAATAAATCATTACCCTGTTTTTACAACATGAAGAAGCTTCAACGCATTGAAATTGAGGATAAAAGAAAAGTGAAGCTTCAATGGCATCAGAAGTTCACTGAATGTTCATGCATATTTCTTAGTTTCACCGGACACCTAACATGCGTTTGTATATGTAAAAGATCAAACACTCTTCTTTTGTAGAATTTACGCCACTCACTAGGAATCAATTTTCAGCCTGATTAATGCTGATTAATTTTAGGGCAGTATTAGTAAGGATTATATGTTAAAGGAAGTAAAGCATGACAGAATTAACAATATTTTTTCATCAAACGGGTCTTAACAAAGGGAAAAGAACTAAAAGAGCTGATTCAAGAACACACTCTTTCACTAACCATGGAAACATAATAAAATGGAATGTACAAGACCAATGAAGAAGAATATTCAACCATCAATATTCAATTGGAAAGTTCAGAATCGAAATCCTATTTTCTATCCTCTTCTCAATTCAGTTGCACGTTCGATCTGAATCTTTTATTTCGCAACATAGCATAATCTTATCTTTGCACTAATATTACAAAGCTGAAAATATAAGATACAGTAAATGAAAAGGAATTAGTTGAAGATTTGTAGGGAAGGTAACTTACAGAGAAATACATTCTCTGATGGATCCAGTTTATGCGGACATGAAACTTGCAACAACAAATCGATAGCAATTTCGATTCAGTTTCGCGGGAGAACACGCTCCGATGAAGTAGAAAACGGTTAGAAAATAGTTTTTCCGTTTCTCAGCAACCAAACACCACAATTTTGAATCCGGATCTTTGAGAACAGCTGGAGCCTCAAACATGCCTGAAAAAGTAACCAAACAGAAGTGAAATGGACGAGAAAGAGAACAGTAGAAGCGAAGAATAGAGTTTGAAAAAGAGAGAATACGCTTCGTTGTGTCTTCTTCTCTCGACTTCGAAGAGAACTAGAGAGTATGAAGGAAGCTAGTATGAGACAAGCAGCGACTGAGAGTTCCTCAACTTCAAAATCGAAAACATTTGAATTTTCAGTTTTCACCGGAGAATAATTTCTGATGAAACTCACCTTATCAAGAACATATCATAAACGGTGAGAGAATACCTTTTCACTTTCTCAGCAACCAAACACCACAATTTTGAGTTTAACTTATTCAACGAATGCGGATCTTCGAGAACATCTGGAGCCTCAAACGTGCCTGAAAAGGTACAAACAGAAGTTAAATCAACGAGAAAAAGAAGAGTAAGAAGCGAAAATAAGAATCTGAAAAAGAGAGAATACTCTTGGTTGTGACTTCTCGAGACTTCGATGAGAAGCAGAGACAGCTTCGTGATGGTCAAATTCGAAATCTAATATCTATATAAATACCCGTCAAAACAAACCTAAGCGTTGCAGCAAATGATGGAAATCCATATTAAGAACGAATTAGATAATAAAAGACAATCCTATAACTTATAGCCCTGTTTGGCAATCAGCTGATAGCTGATTCTATCAGCTGTTAACTGATAGCTGATTATATCAGCTGGTTTGACCAGCGGATTACATTAGCTGTTTGTTAAAAATGTTTGATAAAATTAGCTGTTTAATATCAACTGTTTAAGTGTAAATTGACTTATAAGGACATGACTTTAAAAAAATATAAGAATATGAATATTATATATTTTAGTATGTCAATGAATATTCTT